>JAMPIV010019419.1:600000-848659 GCA_024509875.1 Oreohelix idahoensis | reverse complement strand
TCCCCCCCCACCCACCCCCATCCCAAAACAATCAATACAACACAACCCACAACCCTACAACTAACCCACCCACAAACCACACAACACCACCCCCCCACAAACACCCACACAAACACCAACCAGAACCCACACGCACCTCCACTGTGGTCTCGGGGGAGAGGGTGTATATCTTGCAGTACGTGGTTTCTAAACTAATCTCCAGACCAATATTCTCCAACTCAGGCATCATCCCACTTCACTTTCAATTCAACTTCTTTTTAACCACCCCTTACAAAAAAAACGAAATCTCCTAATTCTTCTCTTCCCGTGTCCCAGCGTATACCACCCTATTCAACCCCAGCCAAATCCCCCCCAAACAAACAACTACCCTTCAACGAAAAAACCATAATAAGGCTTTTGGAAAGAACCCTCATCCATACTACCATTTCGGAAAACTCATATAACAACTCACTAATAATCTTTTCGAAGGTATGGCACGAAAGGCCATCAACAAATACATCTTAAATCTTACAAGCTGAAAGAAGGAGAAAATACTTGCACATTCTCGTCATTTAAACTAAACTTTAGATTTTCCAAAACATCCTATAAATCACATTCTCGAAGATACTGGCTCGTTGTAGTCCACACTCCCAACATTCCCACTACTCCGACGTCAGCGTTTGAATAACTCTACGACAGCCCTCCTCCATTATCCAAACATACTCCTAGACGGAGTTGCAGCCCCTTAAAATAATTTTCTCCCCCCACAGGCTGAGATCTCAATGAGCGGTACTCGGCAGGGCATTCAAATTTGAGATCGGCCTCCAAACCCCATAAGCTTCACAATAACTAATCGATCCAACCTCTATTAGAAATATCAGATAATGATCTCCCTAAAGGGAGCATGGGCGGAGCTGGGTTCTGCTTTAGCATTATCTTACAAGGAACGGACTATCTCAGAAACTGCTCATTGTCATACAGTTTCTTCCTCACAGGGGTTGGTGAAAGTCCTGCTGTCAATCTGCTCATTGTCATACAGTTTCTTCCTCACAGGGGTTGGTGAAAGTCCTGCTGTCAATCTGCTCATTGTCATACAGTTTCTTCCTCACAGGGGTTGGTGAAAGTCCTGCTGTCAATCTGCTCATTGTCATACAGTTTCTTCCTCACAGGGGTTGGTGAAAGTCCTGCTGTCACTCTGCTCATTGTCATACAGTTTGTCCCTCACAGGGGTTGGTGAAAGTCCTGCTGTCAATCTGCTCATTGTCACACAGTTTCTCCCTGACAGGGGTTGGTGAAAGTCCTGCTGTCACTCTGCTCATTGTCATACAGTTTGTCCCTCACAGGGGTTGGTGAAAGTCCTGCTGTCAATCTGCTCATTGTCACACAGTTTCTCCCTGACAGGGGTTGGTGAAAGTCCTGCTGTCAATCTGCTCATTGTCATACAGGTTGTCCCTCACATGGGTTGGTGAAAGTCCTGCTGTCAATCTGCTCATTGCATGGAGCTGACATTCTTGCAGGATATGTTCTATTGTTTGCTTGTCCAGTTTCTAATCTGATGAACAGATGGTCTTTGTGTTGGCAGTGGCTCTTCTCAGTCTGAAAATTATTACTTGATCTGTTCTTCGTAACAAATACTATGCTTCTGTTTTATCTGACTATAGGCTTTATCTTTGTCATTGTCCCTTGAATTTATTTTTTTATTCTTGCTTTTATCTCTTTGAATGTTGGCCTGTGTTCAATTGAAATTTTTCATTTTCCTTTGGCAAGTCTGTGTGCCTTATCATTTCCTTGTATCTTGCAGCGTACAGGAATTTATTGTACCTTCATTTGAATTTATAGCTGGTGACATTAGTATTGTGAAGCTGTCTAATTCCATATTTTATGGTTCCTAATGGCATTATGACTGACAGGGACAATTCACTCCCATCGACTGACAGGGACAATTCACTCCCATCGACTGACAGGGACAATTGTAAGGAACTCTGTCTTGGCTTTAGCGTTATCGTTGTTGTGGTCTTGAGTAATTTTTGACTGACAGCTAATTTTTCTTGTCGATGGTCACTTCTTCCCAGTTGCCCCTGTACTGTTCTTTTGTTTTGTATGCTAGGTCTTTTGTGGCGAAGACTATGTCTTGTGTAGTCGTTATTTCTCCACACCTAGAGTAAAAGGTTGGTAGGTCTTCTGATTAATTGTAAGATGTTATCTATTTCCAAGTTTCTATTTCATACCTGTCAACCTGCACGAATTTTTCGTACAATGTAGGCCTACGTATTTTTGATACTTTCAGCAGTGTACGGCCGTACAGACTCGTTGTACGGATTCTCTCTCTCTCTCTCTCTCTCTCTCTCTCTCTCTCTCTCTCTCTCTCTCTCTCCCTCTCTCCTCCTCTCTCTCTCTCTCTCTCCCCCTCTCTCTCTCTCTCCCCCCCCCCCCCCCCCCCTTTTAAAAAAAAAAAATCGAAATGTTTTTTTTAAATTCTAAAAATATTTTGCAACCCAAGTTTTTTTAAAATTTTAAATCAGAAAATATTTTCTAGCCCAGGTTTTTTTTAAACCAATTTTTTTTTATTTTTAATTCCGGGAATCTCGGCGTCTGTTTTTAAACTGAGGTCTCTCCCAGCAACCAATCAAATCCTTTTATACCCAACAATTCGGCAAAAACTTTGAATTCGGCCTCAAACGCTTTCGGTTTTCAGCGTGACATGACGTATTTTTAAAGTTAACTGTTATCAGCCACACTTGCCAAGACACTTCGACGCCATTTTGTTTAAAAAAGCTAAGTACTTACACTTGGTTGAATATTGCTGTTGTTTTGCTTTGTTGCAATTTAATCACTGTCTTAATCTTTCCTGTTATATCTTGCCCTTCAGTATATTTCCGATAAATTAATGTCATAATATTCTACATGACTAGAAAAAAAAGTTTGTTTGCGTTGACTAGGCCTACTTTATTCCAGCGGTCGAGATTCACTGCTTTATTTTTTTAATAAAGTGACGATCTATTTTCACTAGTCTAGGCTACCAACTTTTAAATAATAATTTTGTAAATTTTTGGTAGTACGTTTTTTTCTTCCTAGATTTGATATTCTGTTCATAATTTGGTAAATTTTTTGTTGTTGCTTTGCTTCGTTGTATTTTATTTTTGTCGATCTCTTAATCTTTCCAGTAATATTTTGACCATTTAAATATTTCCAATAATTTAATATCATAAAATTTTGTGTAGGCCCTACAAAAGTAGAAAAAAAGTTTATTTCCGTTGAGTGGACCTACCTACTTTATTCCAGCGGTCGAGATTTGCTGCTTTATTTTTTAATAAAGTGGCAATCTATTATCACTGGTCTAGGCTACCAACTCTTAAATAATTTTGTAAATTTTTGGTGCTACGTTTTTCTTCCTAGATTTGACATTCTGTTCATAATTTGGTTAATTTTTTTTTTTTGGTGCTGTTAGCTGTTTACTTTTCTTCGTTGTATTTTTGTGTGTCGTTCTCTTAATCTTTCCAGTTATATTTTGATCATTTAAATATTTCCAATAAATTAATGTCACAATATTCTGTGTCGGCTCTACATAACTAGAAAAAAAGTTTGTTTGCGTAAACGTCGCTGCTTTATTTTTCAATAAAAACATCCACACAGACTGCAGTAGGTCCATGAATGCAGACACACTCACTTATTTTTTAACATTGTAAGATTAACATTGATACATGCTGTGCAGACCTTAAGCCCACATATGCAATTATGCAAAGTGCTGAAAGTGCATGTGTTGATTATAATACAAAACTCTGTGCATCGAAAGAATAGTGCGATCACTAAGTTTTTATATGTAAAGAACAGCATGAGACTATTAGCATGTTTTATACCACACTAATTCAAATGCTAATAGATTTGTATGTGTCAATTCTCATTTTAAAACTGTATTAAAAAAAAAAAGGTAAAGGAACCCGTTACACGCCCATTGAGGCATATTGGGAATATTGTGTATAATTTATTATTATATTTTTTGCGTAAGGATTTTTGGGGGTGTTTGTAAGGATTTTTTTGTCCGGCGTACAGGTTTTTGTCTCAGGAGGTTGACAGGTTTGCTATTTCAATCTCTCTGGTATTTACAAGTGTATATCTCTGTACGCTCATCTTTCTAAGTGGCGATTAAAGTTACCAACCATAATACAATTATTCTGTGTATTTCAAAAATGCCAGCTCTATGGGTTTCCACTGTGATAAGTATGTGATGTTTATTTTAATCTTTCGTGACCTGTCACAAAGTCTGTTTCTGCTATCTATAAACTCTTGTTTGGATTTGCATTTAATTGGTTGGCAGAGAGCTGTGAGTCAGAATTAGGACGCCCCCTTCTGTATACCCCCGTCTATCCCAATGGTGTGATGCCCTCTTACTTGGCATCTGGTTTAAGATATTTTCAGCATGCAGTCATGCAGCTAGCTGTTATAATAGTCTTTAGTAGACCCCCTTCGAGACTGGGGGCCCGGCATTTCTTCTTCTTGGCGGGGCTCCTCAGACGAAATGCCATCTCCATGAATAGTATGTAGAATTGTTTTCAGAGTAATGAATACGTTTTTGCCGTAGTTGACAAGCTAGGTTTCGAAATATGAGTCTTTAGTCTCGGCGCATCAAATTTCATCAAGCTTTTTTCATTCAACTTTACTTTCCTTTGGCTGTCTCATGCTACCTTCTTCTTCTCTTCTTCGATCCTTAGCCGCCGACCGTCAAAGCAGCCAGTGGCCATTACGCCTGGTGGCGTCTTGTAGGGCAACAACAAATTGATTCCACTTTGCTGTTTCGGCGGCCATCCTTCCTACAGTGCCCCAACTCTGGTTCATTCTTTGCATCTCAGCCTCCACCAAGTTGTTTTTGGTTGGCCTCTCTTTCGTTTTCCTTCAGGGGTCCATAGCATAGCTGTTCTTGTGATGGCATTGGGGTCTCTTCTGAGGACATGGCCAACCCAGCTCCAGCTTCTGCCAGCTATGATGGTGTGCATGTCCTCTTGCTTGCTCCGAGTAAGCAGATCTTGGTTGGTGATGGTATTCGGCCAAAAGATTCGGAGAATTTTTCTTAGGCATGTTGTCTGAAAAGAGGACAATTTCGACATTTCCTTCTCTGTAACTCTCCAGCTCTCCGCGCCATAGAGAAGCACAGAAAGCACACAGCTCTGATATAATCCTAATTTTGTGCTTGTGCTGTACTGAGAGGACTTCCAGATGTTGTTTAGACTAAAAAAGGCTGTTCTTGCTTTGTTCATTCTGTTGTTGATGTCTTTGCTTCATGCTACCTTCAAGGCGTGTTAAAATCAGTGCTCCTTCTCCTCGAGGTTTGCCTCACAAGGCTTAAGGATCTCATTTACCCAGAGCATTCTGGTTTTACCGCGCCAAGAATCTGTCATCACGTCTTATCCTGTTAATTACAACAGTCCTGCTTTGAGAAGATCAAAAGCTTGACTTCTGCTGTCAGAAGTATATTTGAGATTGTTGCGTGCATATTTTGACGCACATATTACAAAAATCGATATGGCTATTTAATATGGAAAAGATATAGACATTCATTCATTTGTGTATGAAAATGCTGTCTATGGGGAAGGCTAGATAATCCATAATTGTTTTACCCTTTTGATTATAGGAGTAATCGTTCTTGATATTAATTCGGCGCATGGATATGACACCCTTGTCCGTACCTATTTCTTAGGGCCAGAAAATAGATTAATTTGCTTATTATGTTTATGGCCTGAATTCATATGTATTACATATTATTAGTACAAGTAGAATCAGTCCTATATTGTATATTTTGGATGGGTAGGCAGGACTATATTCTTGTTACACCGCTCTAGCAGAAGTAGGAGTTGTCTTGTCTAGTCGTGATGAGTTCCGATGTACCGTGACAATGGCGGGTACGCATTTTTCCAGGGCTGGTATATTCTTCAGTAAAAATGATTTACGAAGTAGTTTTTCTTCTATAGGAGATTGTGTCTCTACTAGAGTTGTGTTAGAGACTTTCCTAATGTACGGTACCATGTATGATTCGGACTCCAGGTAATTCCAGTCCCTGTTTTGATGATCTCAGTTCGGTTAGGCCTAGCGGGAATTTTGTGCTTCGCAACGCTAGGGTCAAATTTGTATCGACGGAGATGACAGGCTCCATACTGTAATTATGTCTACGTGAGGTAACTGGATTACGGTAGATCTGTATGGAGGAACTTTATGAAATTATGCTTATGTATTGCAAATTAACTTTGGCTTATATATATATCCTCCTGTGAGCGAGTGAGCGACAACTCAGGGAGGCGGCCATGTTACATGCCTGTCATCGCATTTTTTGGATCACTGTCCAAAGAACGGAACATGTATCTTATTATTCGGACAGTGGCAAGGAGATCTCAATTTTGATAGAAACCCCTTATCGTGGTTTCACAATATGATAAACTGTGAATATAAAGCAACTTTAGTTACTTACCGATCCGCCTTCACTGACGCGCTTAGTCAGATAGGGGATGCGGCCATTGGTGTACTACCTATTATTTATGAATGTGCCATGACATAGGATCTACTATGTATGCCTGCAAATTGATATGTCAACATACCCATGATTTACTCGTTATGTCCCAGTGTGAGCGTCCAAATAAACTGTGTAAACAAAGATTCCAGCAGTCTGCATTGGTGCCTTGTAGACACAAGTGAATGAGTGTTTAGATTGGTCAGAACACGAACAGTACACCATTCGCGTTAAACACACTCTACACTTCTACCCATATATACCCCATCCTGCGTCGGTTGAAGTGACCAAGTTTAGGGCCTGCTTCCCCTGGAGCCTTAGAGGGAAACTACTGTTTACAGCTGCCTTTGCCTTCCCTAACTTAGGACTAGGGTGAGTTACCCATTTACAGCTGGGTAGACTGGAGCATGCCTGATCTCAACAACTCTGTACACTACACTGGACACATACAGTAGTGGCACCACAAACAACATGCTACAGTGATTGATAGTGGAGCTTTACAGTGGGAAAGAAATTTTACAGTGGTGAGCCAGATCCCTGGGTCCAGCCTACGCAGTCTTGTGTTGAGAATCACATTATACAGTTACATGAACATTTGTTTGACCACATCAACACCAGTAGGACAGCTATACAATCAATGTCAGCTTGACCTGTTCTGACAAGTGTAGCAATATCTGGGTCAGCACTTGTTGACATTTGGCACAATACAGTCAGTGTTCTAAACCAGTGATTGTTTATCCTGCTGTAATACAAGAGCATTGTTGAACATAAAGTGCAAATTTCATCGGTGGATCTTCTAATGTGCTCAAAAAAATTGGACAGTGTAATAGTTAGAATGCAAATCTATTACTCAATAAAGTGGTAGTCTAATTGATTAAAACTGAGCATACAGTACTATACATTGCAACTACAACACATTGCATGATATGATACACACATTGATGATTTATATATTTATGTTTATATATTATTTGTTTATATGTGTGATTGTTATGTCTTTGCGGGCCTGGATGGGAGGTGACTAGAACAGGAAATACCAAGTGATATTGGTCTTGTTCTGGCGTTCTATAGGGAGCAATTTCTTAATTGAAATTTGCATGCAACATAGTTTGCAAATATTTGGTTAGTTGTGACGACTGTTTCATATTTGTATTTGTACATTTTTTCTGTTCTTTATTTTTGTTTGATTTGTTTGTATAATTGTAGGTCTCATCTTTCCTTGCATTTCAGTTCTTTACACCCTTATGTTTATACACTGTGGCGTTATTTGTCTTGTTATCTTATTGCAGTTATCATCACGGATTCTGTGATCATTTTTTTTCATTTCTCCTATTTAATTTAATTTGATCTCTGCAAATGTTTTCAGATTGTCTTTTCTTGTTTGTCCTTTGTAATGTCTTTAGTTGACATATGACATATGAGGTATAGTGGAATACACTTATAGTATAGTACAGATCAGTACTTTATGATTGTTATTGTTATAAAACAAAGTGTACAAGACCTTTATAAGGCTTGTCTCCCAAAGTGATTGCAAAAGGGAAATATTATTTTCCACAGGTACTCAAGTGATCATTGATTACATTAAGGTATACAAGACCTTTGTAAGGCTTGTCTCCCACAGTATTTGAGATAGACAGTTATTGTTGTCCACAGGTACTCAAGTTATCATTGGTTATTATAAACCATACAAGTTTTCACTAAGACTAAGTCTATGATATAGACTTGTCTCCCATTAAAGTGAAATAAGGTAATTTATTTACTTTTCAGGTTTCTGATTTAAGAAGACAAAATGTCTACATTAGATTACTTTATAGCACAAGGAAAATCCCTTGATAAGACTGGGAAAGACTTAGAACAATGGGCTGTTGCTCAATATGACAAAGCATTAGCTGCAGAAGAAAAAAAAGCTGCTGCTGAGGAAAAAAACCTGCGGCTGAGGAGAGAAAACTTCAAATAGAAGAAAAAAAATTAGAAGCTGCTGCTGAAGAGAGAAAAGCTGCTGCTGCTGCTGAAGAGAGGAAAGCTCTAGCTGAAGAAAAAAGATTAGAAAAAGAAGCTGATACTGCTGCTGAACTAAAGAAATTGCAGATGCAAGTGGAGGAAAGGAGATTTGATGCAGAACAGAAGAAATTGGAAGCTGCTGCAGAACAGAAAAAATTAGAAGCTGCTGCTGCTGCAGAACAAAAAAAATTAGATAGAGAAGCTGAAGAGAGAAAAGCAATAAGAGAACATGAGTTTGAATTAGAGAAATTAAAATTGACAAGTATGAGTAATGTTAATCAGGCATCTAGTGGTAATGGTAAACCCTTTGTGTACAAGGTCAAGGTACCAGCGTTCAACTCTGCCAGTGATGATATAGCATTCTGGCTTGATAGATTTGAACGGGCTTGTCGAGCTCATAATGTTGACAAATCACAGTATGTGAATCAGTTGTCTGAAAATCTAAAAGGGGAGTCTCTGAGTAAGTTATATTTCGTCGAAGAGGCCGACAAGGATAATTATGATGCTGTTAGGGCAGCTTTGATGAAGAGATATCAGCTGTCTGAGGAAGGTTATCGTCTTTTGTTTAAAACAGTGAGACCTGAGGTAGGTGTAGAATTCTCAGAATTCATCTCAAAAGCACGAATTACACTTTCACGATGGATTGAATTATCCAAAACAGAGAAAACATTTGATGGTCTTACGGATTTATTGCTAAGAGACAAGGTCATGTCTTCGGTAAATAAATCATTCCTAGAGTTCTTACATGAGCGTAAACCTAGTACATTAAAGCAAATGGAAGAATATTGTGACCAGTATGCCACGGCACACCCTGACATGATTCTTAGTAACTCTAACATTAAAGAGAGTATGCCAGTTGCTTCGGCAACAGAATATAATCAGAATTACTCACACAAATTCCAAGGAGCTAAAAATAAATTTGATAAAAAGGTTAATTGGAATAAGTATCAAAACCAAGATAACCACTCAAATCAGGGTTCTTCTTCGAAGAACTGGAATCGGGCTGATAGTCCTCGACACGCGAGGGGTACCCATAATTTTAGAAATTCTCGTAAAGGGAGTAGCTATAGGAACTACCCAAGTGCTTCATGGAGACAAAAAAACCAATATTACAGGGATACTCAATATAATGAGCGTGATGATTATGATCATGAATATTATGATTCAAACCCAAATAGGGGTTATAACAGAGGCAATAATAATTATAGAGACAATTATAACCGAGGTAGATCACAACCCACTGCCATTATCAATATTGCTACGCCTTTCTTTACAGGAGAGGTGCAAGCATGTCTCTTGCCGAATCCGATCGCTGATCTTATCATCGGTCGCATTCATGGAGTGAAAGAATGCACTCCACAGCAAATTTCTAATTGGGAAAATGTTAATATGCAATCTGCTAATGCAGTAATCACTAGGGCTCAAGCTCTTAATATGCCGCAATCTTCACATTCTGAAGATAATGATGCGCAGATCCAAGATGATCCCTTGGAGATTTCCCATGATTCCTTTATAAAACAGCAGGAAGATGATCCTACTCTAAAGAAATTCTTTACTCTGGCAACAAAAGGTGATCCGAATAAGGATACAAATCGTAAATCATGGATTACGATGAAGAATGGCGAACTTGTATGTATGGTACAAGACTCCGCTAAGTCCATTCACTCTCAAATCCTTGTGCCTAAAAATATGAGAGTTAAAATCTTACAGCACGCTCATGATTCGCAGTGTGCTGGACATATGGGTTTTTCCCGTACTAAAGCTAGAGTTCTTCAATCTTTCTTTTGGCCTGCTGTGAATAAGGACATACGAATCTATTGTCGATCTTGTAAAGTATGTCAAGAGATTAAATCCAGAGGTGCACGCCATGATGCACCTATTCAGGCTGCAGACATTCCAATTCGACCATTTCAAAAAATGGCGATAGACATCATTGGTCCATTTAAGATAAAGTCTGCTAGAGGACACCAATTTATTTTGACGTGTGTTGATATGTGCACACGTTGGCCGGAGGCTGTTCCTCTAAAGAGCATAACTACTGCTGACGTCGCAGATGCTCTTTGGTTAATATTTTCTCGTCTGGGATTTCCAGCAGAAATATTATCCGACCATGGTATCCAACTCATATCGGATACCATGTCTCAAGTAATGTCGACTCTTAAGATAGAGAGATCGCTGAGTAGTATTTATCATCCTATGTCCAATGGGATGGTGAAACGTCTGAATAGAACTCTGAAAAACCTACTAGGTAAGATAACAGAAGATCATCCTCAGGATTGGGATAGGGTTTTACCCGCGGCTCTCTTTGCATATAGAGAGGTCGCCAACGAACATACAGGATTTTCTCCCTTTGAACTTGTCTTTGGCGCGAAACCGCGAGGTCCTATGTCCTTACTTCATGATCTTATAACTGCTGATAATATTGTCGATGACACAAAATCCTCTTATGAATATGTCATCGCACTTAGACACAAGATTATTGAAGCATGCAAATTGGCAACTACTTCTTCTGAATTTGCGAAACAGAAGGCAAGGGAATTTGCCAATAAAAAGAGATGTTTGCGACAACTTTGTCCAGGTGACAAAGCATTTGTCTTGCTACCTTGTAGGGAAAATAGACTTCTTATTTCTTGGAAAGGTCCGTACGATATAATATCAAAAGTTTCCGATGTTGACTATATCGTCGATATTGACGGGAAGCGTAAAACCTTCCACATCAACATGCTCACGGAATTCCATGAACGTCCTGATTATTTACAACCTGTTTTCCAGGCAACGGACGATTTTCCAGTCCAACATGGACAGTACTCATCTCTGTCAGTAATACAGGATGAGGAAACGAGTTTCTCGGATGTAAATTTACCTTTTCCAATGATTCCTCTTCACTCTAATGAATCATGGAAAGATGTTGCAATTTCTCCAGAATTATCTCCAGGAGAGCAGAAACAAGTGTCTACTATGTTAGAAAAATTTCAGGATGTCCTTACTGACATTCCTGGTCAAACTGATGTCATTCAACATGACATTATTCTTACTGACCATAGTCCTATAAGAGTCAGACCGTATCCTATCCCGATACATTTTCAAGCACAGGTAGAGAAAGAGTTGGATGAGATGATAGAGTTAAAAATTAATGAACCATCCACATCAGCATATTCTTCGCCGATGGTTATTGTACGAAAAAAAGACAATAACATACGTCTTTGCGTGGATTATCGCAAATTGAACCAAGTGACGAAATTTGATGCTGAACCTATGCCTTTACTAGAAGAGCTACTTACGAGACTATCGAATTCTCATTTCTTTACTAAACTCGATTTGTCTAAGGGATATTGGCAAGTTCCATTATCCGAACACGCCAAACCGTTTACTGCTTTTTCGACGCCTAGGGGTCTATTCCAATGGAATTTCATGCCTTTCGGTCTTATGAACGCCCCTGCAACATTTGTACGCATGATGCGTCGAATCCTATCTCATCGCTCAGATGTCATTGCGTATCTTGATGACATCTGTCTTTTCAGTGATACTTGGAACGATCACTATAATGGGATAAATGAACTATTGTCTATCTTACGCGAGCATAACCTGACAGCGAAACCATCGAAAGCATGTATTGGTTTTAGCGAAATATCTTTCTTAGGACACCGTGTTGGTCATGGGTTCCTAAAAACAGAAGACCATAATACAAGTAAGATACTTAACATTTCTATTCCTAAGACTAAAAAGCAAGTGCGAAGTCTCTTAGGTCTAATACAATTTTATGGACGATTCATTACGAATCTGTCCTCCATTATGTCACCTCTTTCTTCCTTGCTAAAGAAAGGGTCTCCTAATGTAGTCCATTGGACTCAAGAATGTCAATCCTCTTTGGATAAGGTTAAAACTATGTTTTCTACTTCACCTATCCTAGTATTGCCTTCTAAGGATAAGACATTTATTCTTCGTAGTGACGCTTCATCCACCGGGATTGGAGCAGCACTAATGCAAGAGTACTCTGGAACTCTGCATCCTGTGATGTATATTTCTCGGAAATTAAATGCCGCAGAGAAGAATTACTCGGTCCTAGGCCGTGAATTATTGGCTATGGTTTGGTCAATCCTTAAACTGCAAAGATTTCTTCTTGGCGCGCATTTCATTGTGGAAACTGACCAGAAATCTCTTACGGCTATTCAGAGTAAAAATCTGAAGAGCGCAAGATCAACGTGATACGCGATTGCTTTGCAGCCATTTCATTTTTCGGTGCGAGCTATCCGTGGGTCAGAAAATGTGATGGCAGATATTTTGTCTAGATGCCCACATGATTCATAACTGTTATACAACTTTGATACAGTTGTTCCTATGTTGAAATGTGTACACATATGTAATATCATATATTGATTGTAACACTACTTAGCGGTTCATTGATATTTATTCACCGCTGATCTTTCAATGTTTTTTTCGTCTTTGATGATCATGATGTTAAGATATCTAAGATGAAATTTATGTATAAACTAATGTACAAATTGTGTCATTGCTAATATTGTAGTATGCGTTGGTGACACCTCTCTGGAAATATTTATACTTAGAGAAGTACTTTCTCTAAGGTCAGAAAACTTATGCTTATCATCTGCGCATTGTTATTGGTGCGTTGTGAGCCTATTGTATGTTGCTCCTAGATGTATTTCAAAAAAAAAAAATGTACCATTTTTTTTTTCCCGAGGGGTGTGGTAATCTGTTGCGTGCATATTTTGACGCACATATTACAAAAATCGATATGGCTATTTAATATGGAAAAGATATAGACATTCATTCATTTGTGTATGAAAATGCTGTCTATGGGGAAGGCTAGATAATCCATAATTGTTTTATCCTTTTGATTATAGGAGTAATCGTTCTTGATATTAATTCGGCGCATGGATATGACACCCTTGTCCGTACCTATTTCTTAGGGCCAGAAAATAGATTAATTTGCTTATTATTTTTATGGCCTGAATTCATATGTATTACATATTATTAGTACAAGTAGAATCAGTCCTATATTGTATATTTTGGATGGGTAGGCAGGACTATATTCTTGTTACACCGCTCTAGCGGAAGTAGGAGTTGTCTTGTCTAGTCGTGATGAGTTCCGATGTACCGTGACAATGGCGGGTACGCATTTTTCCAGGGCTGGTATATTCTTCAGTAAAAATGATTTACGAAGTAGTTTTTCTTCTATAGGAGATTGTGTCTCTACTAGAGTTGTGTTAGAGACTTTCCTAATGTACGGTACCATGTATGATTCGGACTCCAGGTAATTCCAGTCCCTGTTTTGATGATCTCAGGTCGGTTAGGCCTAGCGGGAATTTTGTGCTTCGCAACGCTAGGGTCAAATTTGTATCGACGGAGATGACAGGCTCCATACTGTAATTATGTCTACGTGAGGTAACTGGATTACGGTAGATCTGTATGGAGGAACTTTATGAAATTATGCTTATGTATTGCAAATTAACTTTGGCTTATATATATATATCCTCCTGTGAGCGAGTGAGCGACAACTCAGGGAGGCGGCCATGTTACATGCCTGTCATCGCATTTTTTGGATCACTGTCCAAAGAACGGAACATGTATCTTATTATTCGGACAGTGGCAAGGAGATCTCAATTTTGATAGAAATCCCTTATCGTGGTTTCACAATATGATAAACTGTGAATATAAAGCAACTTTAGTTACTTACCGATCCGCCTTCACTGACGCGCTTAGTCAGATAGGGGATGCGGCCATTGATGTACTACCTATTATTTATGAATGTGCCATGACATAGGATCTACTATGTATGCCTGCAAATTGATATGTCAACATACCCATGATTTACTCGTTATGTCCCAGTGTGAGCGTCCAAATAAACTGTGTAAACAAAGATTCCAGCAGTCTGCATTGGTGCCTTGTAGACACAAGTGAATGAGTGTTTAGATTGGTCAGAACACGAACAGTACACCATTCGCGTTAAACACACTCTACACTTCTACCCATATATACCCCATCCTGCGTCGGTTGAAGTGACCAAGTTTAGGGCCTGCTTCCCCTGGAGCCTTAGAGGGAAACTACTGTTTACAGCTGCCTTTGCCTTCCCTAACTTAGGACTAGGGTGAGTTACCCATTTACAGCTGGGTAGACTGGAGCATGCCTGATCTCAACAACTCTGTACACTACACTGGACACATACAGTAGTGGCACCACAAACAACATGCTACAGTGATTGATAGTGGAGCTTTACAGTGGGAAAGAAATTTTACAGAGATGCATGCTTAGAAATAAATTAGAATGTAATCGTAAGGTTCTGTTCAGAATATAAATTAAAATGCAATTATCATGTTTAGTTGATAATATAAACTAGGAGTATATAAAATATACAAACCTGTAACATTAATTGTTCTGTTTGCTGTACCTTCCTTGTTGGTAACGATCAAAGTAAACAGACCAATTGTTGTTGGTCCGATAGGATTAAAGACACGTGTACCAGAAAAAGTGCCAAATCTGTTAATATGAATTTCGTCGTCCAAAATAAACCGATTGCTAGGAGACGATGTCCCATATTTCAGCCACTCCAATTTGGGGCTTGGCCAACCGGTAACCCTGTAGTTAATTATCAACATTGGTGGATGGATGCTGAAGTCCAATCTTGCAATCTTAGGTGGTGCTGTGGTCAAAATAACAGCCAGATATTACAACAGAAGGCGACATTAAAAAACAAAGCCGTGTTTTTCTTCACATATGTCACGGAATTGCCTCCCCTGCTTTGCAGAGGTGGTCCAACAGTGGTCAAAACTCAAGGTTATCTAATGTGGGTCTTCAAAGGCGTCTACCTTCGCACAAGATTACTCTTGGCAGAACTGTAGATAGAAGGATAATGATGCTTCTATCTCAAGGGTGTATCCATAAGATATTTCAGAAGTAAAGAACAATGCTGTGATGGGCAGGGCAATTGTTAACTTATATCTGATTCGCCGCCTTTTATGAAGAATTAAACAATTATTAATTTAAGCTCGTTCACGTTCCCACCCTTATTGACTCAGTGGTATTCTTCTTATTCTGGTAAAGCTCTGTTTAGTGTTTTTAGTAAACTGACTGAGACAAACATGCAATACATTAAAAATGATTAAATCGACGTTAAATTTGTATATTTTCTAATAACAGATTTAATAATCACTTAGGTTTTAACAAGGTTTTAAAAAAAATGAATAATTGTTTATCAGAAAAAATTATCATCACTGTTGTGATTAAATGATAGTTTGTAAAGGAGGTCACTTGGCAGCTTTTACTTAGATGTCAGTGACGGTTCTGCTCCTTCTGATGTTTTGGTTCTTGGTAGACTGGATCGCTGATCCTGGTCGTCGCTGGTCAGGGTTGTAGGGCGCAGCACGTTCCCATAAGAGTCAGGGAGTGTCTACGAAGTTAGTCCCTCGTCTTAAAGCCCCTTCTGATGATGGTATTTTGCTTCGACTACAGGCCAATTGTTCCCTTCTTGTTCCATAGATAGTACCCTCAACTGGTACCACCAACTAACATGGTAAAAGAATAGAAACAAATACCCTCTGAGTATTGAGTTTCCCGACACATGCTTATTTGTCCCCATCTTCTTATTCCACCATCCCATATACCTCAGACTATACCCTCGATGAGAATTAAGCTTAATCCCTCGAGAGAAAACTGTTTTTACATTTAAATATAGATAGAGAAATTTTACATTTACATCTCCACTGGTTGAAAAATGTTCACAATATAGATTGAGTATGTTTTCAGTTACATCTACACTGGTTGAAAAGCTTGACAATTTTCATTATTTTTAAAGTGAATATGTTTACATAGACATTTACACTGGTTTATAAATGTAAATATTATAATTAGAATGTACATCATTTTTTTTCATCTTTCCCTTCCTGCTCCATATGGAACTTTGGACTACCTATGCATAAAGTTGTAGTGGTGGTTCACATGGTTTATAAATGTTTGCTGTTTGCTCAGAGGTATAAAGGCACTTGAATGGGCACGTGTTCTCGGGGGTCGTTACTTTAACAATGAGTTCCTACTTTGACTCCGTGTTTTCAGTTTCCTCAGGTCCCGGTTTTCCTTATTAAAATGATAAGAGTTTTCCTGGGCTGTTTAAGTCTTTCAAAATTCTCTAACATAGGCCGGTCTGAAAAAATGGAATTCTGATTCAAACTTCTGGCAGTCTAGTGTCGTCTTGGCAAGCGATTCTCACAGTGAACTAGACTGCAAACGTATCAGGTTATATTCCCTTCGCCTCCCCCGCGTTGTTTGTTACGATGTTAAGCAGTGCTCTAATCGGAAGTGGTGTTGTACCTTCATTTCGAATGTCTACCAATCGTATCAAAACATTCGTGTTTTGTGGGGTAGTTCGAATTATTTCCGTCTTAAATTCTGTAAGTGACGCAATAGGTCACCTTTCCCATTGTTGAGAACTGCTGCATGGTTTGCTACCATCCTGATTTTGGATGATTGCACCATTCAGCACCTCAACTAGTTAGACTCAAAACGTTATGTGGCAAGTACTTGATGACACGTCAGACTTAGTAACAAAACGGCTGCGTTAGGCTTTCGAGCCAAATGGACATGTTAAAATGTGTGGCAAGGCCACTTACTTATGTGTAATACGGAATGTGTATAGGCTTGAAGCCGACAAAATTTGGTAAGCCTTCTAAATGTGGTATAACCTCTTCATATTGTGCATAAATATATGTGTCGAGTGACACTTTCGATAAAATTGGCCGATGGATTATTTTAAGCCTTCTAAGTGTGGTATAGCCACTTCACGGTGATGATAAAAATAAATGTGTCGTTGGACACTTAAAGATGAATAAGCAGACGAGGACCTGAGCGTCCGTAAAGTGATTAAACGTTATTATTAAACGTAGAGTTAATGTGCGGTATTTGTGAAATACCAGTATTACGGCGACTTGTGTAATTGTAGTGAAGGTAAAAGTATATGGCTAATAGAAGATGGCGTGAGATGCCAAAAGAATATGAAGTAATACTGAGATGAAACGATAAAAATGAACAGTAAACATTCACCTTATTAGATGGCTGAAGGTAGTACAGAGATACTGACCTTGTATGAACATTTTTAATATGATAGTATTCGTTGAATAAGAAGGAACATTGTAACCTATATGTTATGAGTAAAATCATAACATATCTTCCGTATTCGACAAGGCTTGTTTACAGACTAGACTAGCTTGTTGATAGTACGTTTTCTGGGTTACTTCCGGAAGTACGTCATTGTCTGTTGTACAATTTGAGCAGACGTTTAAACCGGCTTCACTTGGCTGAAGTGAGCGATACTTTGAAGCCTTTCTTAATGTGGCATTGAGTGTGAACGGACGTATATTTGTACAGCTCCTACATGTGTACTCTTACTAAAGAGGTATGAAGAATTTTACAGCTAGATCGTCTATCTGCTTCATGGAATCTATGCTAGATTTATATTTTAAGGACAAGCGAATGCTGCGAGTCAAGGAACGTGAGTGAAAGAATTAATAAAGACTGCAGCAATATGTTGAAGACATCTTGTTCATAGTCGACTGATACAGCGACGTCATCAAGGACTGGCTAGTGCATGCCTTTGCCTTAGATTGATGCTTATTGGAGATTGTCCAACGAATAAATGTTATATTCTCGTCATATCGTCCAGACCTGGCCTAGCAGCTTCATTCACTGTTGGAGTGCAAGTTATGAATGAAAGGCTAACATAAAAGTATTACCGGCATCTGTGCATGCCTGGTCCAGATATATAATAATGAAGAGGACCTCTCTGCAGTTCAATACCTAGACAAGATATATTATAAAATTGAACCCACAACAACCTTGGAGGGCACAAGCCGGAGGATCAACGATCCAGTTTTAAGAAAATTGATTTTTTTATAAAAAATATGACAGTCGTCATCTTTATTTCGTGCCCTGTTCAAGTTTTTCAATATGGCGCACTATCTCGTCTGCTACCTGTGAAAGGTTCTGCGGCAAAGTTTTAAGGTGCAATCCTTAACTGTTCCAGTCAATGAGGGAACATTTGTGAAGTAAATATCAACTGCATCCTGCTTCAAGTGAATTGTCAATTTTTCCTGCTGAAGATGGCGTGTTTGAAGACAACGACAGACCACAAGGGAGTCCGTGTCGTGTCAGCTGTTCCAGTGTGCTAGACCAAACGTTTGGTCTTCGTTTCAGTTCTCATCGTGCTGCTAGGAACAGACGTTGGAACTATGAAGATTTTGAGTCCTGGCAATAAGATAAGTCACGTTTTAGTTACATACATCT
The DNA here is from genome assembly GCA_024509875.1 of Oreohelix idahoensis. Lineage (NCBI taxonomy): Eukaryota > Metazoa > Mollusca > Gastropoda > Stylommatophora > Oreohelicidae > Oreohelix > Oreohelix idahoensis. Next base: position 829,893 of record JAMPIV010019419.1, on the reverse strand, counting down.
TGTGGCTAGATTATTTTATTTGCCAGCGATTTTTTTACATATTTTATGTATTAATGTCGTGGTTGTATTATTAGTGGGAGGTTGGTGGGACCGATAAATTCAGTCTTCAATACCGACAAATGTCTGGTCGAAAAGAGTTCACAGGCGGTCTTTAGTTGTTGCATCTATGTAGTTCAAATTGAGGAGCCGGCTAACATTGCTGTGTGTAATACTGCCTCGATTGAAGTATACAGATCTACGTTCTGTCTAGCTGTGCTGTACTGTTAATTGGCAAGTTTGTTTTTGTAGTAAAGTTCATTATAAGTTTTTCTTTAGTTTCTTACATTATTTTGTGTGACTTTTTGGTCTCATCTTGCTATCCTTGATTTAATAGATGTCATAAATGTTGTAAAATTCGTTCTGTCGTGTCACATAGTGTAATAGAGCTAAATTTTATTTATTTGTTCATATTCAAATAGTTCTGCCTCAGTTTTCTATTTGCATTTTCTTCAGTTAGCTCTGGCCACTGTATTTTGTCATCCTGTTTGTGCTTTTCTTTTAATGCTCCATATTTTTAACATCTAGAGTACTATCTACTATTACAGGCAGTTGGGTGTATTTGAATTGGTGATATAAGTATTGAAAATATTATTCACAGATTGATAATATTATAAATTTACTTTATTGGTTTGCTATTGAAAAGCACAATAATTGTAAAACATGGCTACCTTGGAGTATTTTATTAAGATTGGAAAAGAGGTGGGTAAGGACGGTGAAGCTTACTGTCATATGCATCCACTGAGTATGAAAAAGAATTAAAAAGGTTAGAAGCTAATGAACTCAGGGAGCAAAGGAAATTATAAAGAGCAGAAAAGAAAGCAGCAGAAGAAATAGCTCTTGAAAAGGAGAGAAGAGCAGAAGAAATAGCTCTGGAGGAAAAAAGAGAACAGAAGAAATAGCTCTTGAAAAGAAAAGAAGAGCAGAAGAAATAGCTCTGGAGGACAAAAAAGAGAGCAGAAGAAATAGCTCTTGAAAAGGAAAGAAGAGCAGAAGATATAGCTCTTGAAAAGGAGAGAAGAGTAGAAGAGATGGCCTTTGAGAAAGAAAAATTAGCCTATGCTCAGGCCCAGATAAAATCTCAACAAGAACTCAGATTAGCTTAATTGTAACTTGAGAAATTGAGGTTACAGCAACCACAGGTTAATCCTATGAATGGTGATACTGGTAGAAGAGAACATACTGCTCATTTTAAGATACATTTACTTAATTTTAACTCTAATATCGACGATATTTCATGCTTCCTCAGCAGGTATGAGACGTATTGTCAGGAGTTTAATATTGATAAAACTACCTGGTCTAGTAGGCTCCTGAACCTATCAGTGGGTGAAGCATGTACTGCAGTTTGTACCATGGATGATCAGTCTAGAAAAGACTATGATGCAGTGAAACCTTGCTACTTAAGAAGTATCAATTAGATGAAAATGGCTATAGGTTGAAATTTAAATCACTACTGCCAGATTGTGCAAAGGATTTTACTGAATTTATTTCTGCCATTAAAATGTACTTTACTAGATGGATTGATCTCTCTAAGATTGAAAAAACATTTGAGGGTTTATCTGATTTGATTCTCAGAAATAAAGTTTTGTCTTCCATTAGTGGAAATTTTTTATCTTTCTTGCAAGAAAGGAAACCAGAAAATGTGACTATTTGTGAAACTCTTGGTAGACAATTCCAAGTTGCACATTGTGATGAATTTACCATGATACAACGTTAAAATATCTCCAAATTTAACGATAAAAGGTAGGGATAAAAATAATGCGTAAGATACTAGGAGACATGCTCGCCCATGTCAGCCTTTCCCACCGCCATTTAAAACTAACAAGTTAGAAGTGCAGACGAAACGTTTACCCTTTGTAGACGGGAGAGAACGGAGGACACCAAAAGGAAAAATATGACTGAACACGTGTTTGAAGATCGCAAGGCTAAAAGACGCACTTGGTAAGAAAAAAGAAAAATAATTCACGTCACTAGTTGACAGAGGGTAAGGAAATGGACAAAAAACGACTTTAGCTCGTGTCAGAAACAGTCATTTCTTGGACTTTTACGATACTTGATTGTTATTTGAATTCAGCGGCAAAAGCCGCGGAGAAGGTTCTCGAACATATTTCAAAAAACAACTAACCTTGAAAAAGTAACTTTTTCTTAATAATAATGTTAGGAATATAAAACTTAGCTAGTTTGATAGCCCGTCTTGAGCAGAGAAATAATATACTTTAAATTATACAGACGGATAGATAATAATGAAGATATTGACAAAAGACTGTGTTGTTCATATCAGACGAGCGACTGCACTGTTAAAAAAATGTCACTAAAGTTTCAAAATTTGCGGCCTTGAGACTCAAGTGCTAAAATCGAGCTGTAATTAAAGAGAGGGGAAATGGTGGAGAATTGTGGCTAAAAATAACTTCGGAGGCAGAAGTGTGTAGGGTACTGCATGGAGGGGTCCAGGAACCAAGCGTGTTTTTTGTATGAAAAACAAGTAGAGACAGACGGACCAACAGACAGTAATACATACTTGACTGAGAGCTGACTGAAATTTGACTTTTGGTTGTAGATTTGAAAGTTAGGGGGGGGGAGTCGGTGATTGGATGAATGAAATCATATTGGCAGGACAGAGATGCGCATTTTTGCCATTCGTTACAAGACTGTCCAGAGACACAGTGGTGTAGTACCTGTGGTGTTGTTTCCAGAAGATAATACATAATTTTTAGTGGGACGCCATCAGATACACAGCAGCTCAGCTGAGTTTTGCTAGCATTTAACTGTGTTCTCAATTCTGAATTCTGGTAAGAATGAAAGCAATTCTTTTGTACATTTTAATATTTAGAGTGATTGATACTGCCATATCATATAAAATGATTACGACAAGTAAGTGCTCGCTCTAGATCCCCAGCCCAAGTTCAGGGTCTAGAGACAAACAAAATATATGGACGCCTACTAAAACTATGGAGGCGGATCTATTGTGAGATCAGTGGAACATATCACCTATCTTATTGAATAGAAGGAAGCTATTGAACATATCTCAGATGCAAGGTAGTCTTGGGGAACTAGTACTATATGAAAACAACTAGGTAAGATGTACTGTGTGGTCAGAGAGATCTGACCCAGTCTGTGTGGTGTTGTTGTGTAGTGTTGTGTGCAGAAGTGGCTCAGTTGGTAGAGTTCTGACACATGCCACCAAACTTTTATTTCAGAATTGTGAGTTTCTGTTTGGCACCGAAGAGGTGCCGAATGCTGTTGTAATACACAAGCGTGGACCAGTGAAGTCTAACATTGTGTCAGAGCAGCCGTATATTATCCCCCAGCACGGAGAGGAGGGGCCACCAGACTCTTGTACAAGATCGACGCAGTCGAGATAAGTGAGATCTGGCCTGCTGGAAGTTCACCAACTGATTTATCAACTGATTTACCAACTAATTTATCAACTAATTCACCATCAAATAAAGACATACCATTGTGGGAAAATAAACCATGTATTCATCCCATAAGTCAATGGACAATGTTTGGTAGTCATAGACTGGGCGTGATGATACCACCCCAACAGTACATTCAGTAATAGTCTCCTGGGACAATCTAATATAATTAATATTAACTAGACTTATAACATACCTTTGTAATCACATTCCATTTTATTATGTCATATAATTATGCATTCCATTTATAACTCCATAATATTTCATATGTTCTGACCAACAAACGTTTGGATCAGAACAAATAAATTTTCCAAAAGATTTAACATTTAAAACTAAAACAGCCTGAGTTAGTTCAGTGTGTTATAAATATTAGTATTGTTATTAGACTTATTAAATATCTCTGTGTGTGTGGGTAATCTACTACAACACATTACATTTCAGTACCCTAGACTTTTTAACGTAGCTACATTCATTAGTGAAAAAAAAATATGTTTGAGGTCGTAAGTGGTAGTAAGAAGGGCCTTCTGTAATTCGCATCAACATTTATCTCAGGAGCCTTCACAGCTGACCTCATTCATTACACTAGGTAACATCTCAACCATACAATACCATCAAAACCACTACAATATTGGGGTCTTGTCCAGGGATAATTAGATAATCATAAATATTAGAATCTCCTAGTGGGAGAACTAAACTAGGGGGACAAATTGTAAAAATTTAAAAGTGTCCCTTAAAATAAAAATGGAAAATCAAAGTTGGTGAATCTTCACAGCCAGTTAGTTAATTAATTAATTGATTAGAATTACCTGTCATTTATTGATTAGAATTACCTGTCATTTGATAATTAGAATTACCTGTCATTAAGTAATTTACCTGGGTCATTGTTATTTTGTGTGATGGCTGAGCTGGCAAAGTTCAGATCAGCTGCTGTGCTAACGGCGAAGGAAATGAGAATGGATGGTCAGGTTTTAATTCAGTATGTAACTGCTGAATGTGACAAGTATATTGAAAGGGAAGATAGGAGGTTAGCTGAAGAGAAGAGGTTACAAATTGAGGCTGATAGAGAACTTAAGAGGCTGCAGATTGAGGCAGAAGAAAAACGACAGCAAAGGGAGTCAGAAGAAAAAAGGTTGACTGCCGAAAGGGAGTCAGAAGAAAAAAGGTTGACTGCCGAAAGGGAGGCAGAAGATAGAAGGTTACAAAGGGAGCATGAATTACGACTAAGGGAGCTGGAATTACAAGGCCATGCTCCTGAAAATGGTGCCAGCCCTTTTGCCTCAGATGCTGCAGCTAGTCAGGGTGCCTCAAACTCGGCTATGGGGTTTCCCTTAGACCATTTTGTTGAAAAAGATGACATCGAGGGGTACCTCAGTCGTTTTGAGTTATTAGCTACTACATATGGGTTAGAGAGAGAGAGAGGTGGAGTTTAAAGTTATCACAGGGATTGAGAGGTACTTCTTATGAAGTCTTCGCAAAAATGAACAGAGAAGACCAAGACAATTATGACATGCTAAAGCAGGCTTTGTTATTAAGATACGAAAAAAATGGTGAATTTTACCTAAGAAATTTAGAAATGCCAAACTGTTGTCTGGGGAGACATACCACCAATTCTCTGCCAGACTGGAAACCTATTTGAAGAAATGGACTGCTCTGGGGGAAGACCCAAGATCTTAAAGAAATGATCATGATAGAGCAATTAAGAGAGTCTGTGGCTTCAGACTTGAGAACATTTCTCATGGAACAAGGTGCAGAGAGGTTGGGGGAGGTTTTAAATGTCGCTGAGAGGTATCAGGCAGCCCAGGCAGAGGTAAGTGGCACTAAAAAGAAGCACATAGAAAATTTTAAAGCTCCACAGCAATTTAATAAATTTGATAACCGAGAACAAGGGAATAAAGGCAGGACAAACTTTGATAGGCCAAGAAATGACTATCGTGACAAAAACTCACAGTTCAATGACCAAAAATATAATGAAAGAAAACCGTTAAACCAAGGAAAAAGATGGTGCAAATGGTGTAAGAAAGACAACCATAACACCGAATTTTGTAGAAGGAAACCTTCAAACATTGCTGCAATGAAGTCGGGGACTCAAAGATTAAAGGTTAATCCTAATGGACAACAGGAACCTTATCACCCCCCAGTTTTGAGGATGTTATTTGTAATGGGGTCACCATAGGGTGCCTTTATGATACAGGTTTGGATTATGATTCAGTTGTGAAGTCTAGCCTAGTGGACCCAAGTCAGTATACCACAGAAACAGTGGAAATACAAGGGGCGACTAAGGACATACCACTCATGACACTTCCCATCGCAAGGATAACGGTAAAAACTCGCTATGTGGAAGGAGAAATCAGAGCAGCAGTGATAGATGAACCAATCTACCCTCTGATATTGGGGTGTAGGTACGTCTTCTTGGGGAATCCCGAGAGACCTGTGATCATGGCGACAGTGCAGACCAGGTCACAGAAAAAGGAGGAAGAAGGTGAACCTATAAATGCTCATCCGGAGGAGATGAGGAAGGCGCAGGCTGAGGATAGGACACTCAAGCCATGTTTTAAAAAATTGCCCAAATGCCACACACCTCCATGCAAGGGGGAATATTTTATGAAGGACAGATTATTGTATAGGAAGACAGGAACTAGATCCACTGGTCACGGACAGTTGGTTCTTCCCAAGGTATATAGGGCAAATTTAATAAGGAGCTTACATGTTGGAAAAGATGGTGACCATGAGAAAGTAGGTACCATCTGCCAAAAAGTTGCTCGAAAATACTATTGGCCCGACGTAAATGTCGATATTGAAAACTTTGTAGAAGCATGTGGCGTATTTCATGAGGGAACACCCACAAAGGGAAATTATGTGCAGGACCTAGAAACGCCACGGGGCAAACTTAGGCTTGGAAGGAAAAATTATTATAAGCAGGTAGACAAAGTGCAATGGGAGCCCCCTTTTCACACCCAGTCTTCACTTAACTGCATTAACATGGCCACTATGCGACGAGTACAAAGAGGAAATTTACCCCAGAATAAGCTGACAATCCCTCGGTCAACCTTATATCAACTGGAGGAAACTAAAAGAGAGCGAAGATCTCTCACAAGCAATCTAAAGTGGGGGGAGACAAACCCAAGAAGAAAATTGGTAGTGGTCGATTTGTGAGTGATGATTCTAGGAAGAAAAGTCCTCATTATAAGGCTTCCAATGGAAGGGACCCGACGGGTTCCATGAAAAATAAGTATGAAAAATTAAAAGTCCAGATGTAGCCTTATTAAGGACCTGGACAGATGAGAAGGCAGAAGAGACTGTTACCTCATCTTATCAATATGTGAACGAACTGACCACTCGTCTGAAAGCTGGATGGAAACTGGCAAATGATAATTTGAGGCAAGCCAGGAAGAAACATGCAGCATATTTTAATAGGAAGGCAAAGGACCGAGAATTAGCTGTGGGAGAGAAGGTGCTTCTTCTACTACCCGGCAGCCAGAATAAATTACAAATTGGATGGCAAGGTCCATATACGGTTCTAGAGAAGGTGTCTAGAACAAACTATAAAATTGATAAAAAGGGGAAGGAGAAAGTTTATCATGTAAACCTGTTAAAGAAGTATCTGGACAGACCACTCCAGGAAAGCACCCCCTTACTGACCTTGGCTATCGCAACTCAAATGCAAAAGGAACCACTCACCTCACATGAATACCCATTACATCCTTGTGAAACAGCGGCACAAGTAAAAGTCAGTAAGCACCTGACTAAAAATCAGAGGGAGAGAGTTCAACAGGTTCTAGAGGAACATACAGATGTCTTAACAGATAAACCAGGACATACAAATTTGCTACAGTATGACATGAAACTGGTAGACTCAAACCCAATCTGTATGAGAGCCTATTCTATTCCGTTCGCGAAGGAGAAGGCATTGAAAGAAGAAATAGAATATTTGTTGAAGGAGGGGATTATTTCGCACAGTGAATCATCTTTTAGTTCTAGTGTCGTTTTGTTGAGAAAACCGTCTGGGGAACACAGACTGTGCATAGATGACAGGAAACTGAATGCTGTCACAGAAGGACAAGTGGATCCATTACCAGACACAAAACAGTTATTTGCCAGACTGAACAAGGCAAAATACTTTTCAAAGGTGGATCTTAGTAAAGGCTATTACCAGATTCCAGTGAAGCCTGAAGTGAGACCGTATTTAGCGTTTAGCACCTCGGAAGGACATTATGAATTCAACATGCTACCATTCGGATTGAAAAATGCTCCGAGTGTATTTTCAAGGATGATGCGCAAATTGTTGGATCCCCTGAATAACCCATGTATCACGAATTTCATGGATGATATTCTCGTCGCCACAGAGACATTTGAAGAACACATTAACTCTCTAAAAATGTTATTTGATAGGCTTAGGGAGGCGAACTTAACTGCTAGGCCAACAAAATGTTGTATTGGATGCAAAGAGTTGGAATTCTTGGGACACACTGTATATCAGGGTAACATGACCCCTGACCCCAAGAACTTGGAAAAACTGCAGAGAGCACCTAGACCACAAACAAAAAAGGATGTGCGATCATTCGTGTCGTTATGTGGATTTTACCAAAAATATATCAAAAATTTTAACTCTATTTGTGCTCCTCTGACTGATCTGACTCGCAAGGGACTTCCAGATAAAATTGTTTGGACTGCGCAATGTGAATTAGCTTTTCAAGAGTTAAAGGATAAACTCACTAGCAAGCCTATTCTCAAATTGCCTGATTTGACACAGGACTTCGTGGTGAGAACAGATGCCAGTAATGTAGGCCTCGGGGCGGCTTTGTTGCAAAGGTCATCTTCACCCGATGGGGAACTGAACCCAGTCGCTTATGCAAGCCGCAAATTGAATAAAGCGGAGCAAGGATATTCCACAGGCGAAAAAGAATGTTTAGCGTTAATCTGGGCGATAAAAAAGTTTCAAATCTATCTGTATGGTAGGACTTTTGTGGTCCAGACGGATCATCAGCCCCTGGTATTCTTATCTCAGGCTAAGCATGAAAACGCAAGATTGTTGCGGTGGTCTTTATTACTGCAACCTTATCAGTTTATTATCGAATACATCCCAGGGTCATTGAATGTCGGTGCAGATTTCCTCAGTCGGCACCCCTGTGATCAAGATTAGAGTAGTGGCAGGCGTGAGGAGTAATTTTATCTATGTGTATCACTGGTTTTGGAACTTGCCGTAGTGCATGTTCTCAGGTGGGGAGATGTGTGATGAATTTACCATGATACAACGTTAAAATATCTCCAAATTTAACGATAAAAGGTAGGGATAAAAATAATGCGTAAGATACTAGGAGACATGCTCGCCCATGCCAGCCTTTCCCACCGCCATTTAAAACTAACAAGTTAGAAGTGCAGACGAAACGTTTACCCTTTGTAGACGGGAGAGAACGGAACACACCATAAGGAAAAATATGACTGAACACGTGTTTGAAGATCGCAAGGCTAAAAGACGCACTTGGTAAGAAAAAAGAAAAAAATTCACGTCACTAGTTGACAGAGGGTAAGGAAATGGACAAAAAACGACTTTAGCTCGTGTCAGAAACAGTCATTTCTTGGACTTTTACGATACTTGATTGTTATTTGAATTCAGCGGCAAAAGCCGTGGAGAAGGTTCTTGAACATATTTCAAAAAAAAAACTAACCTTGAAAAAGTAACTTTTTCTTAATAATAATGTTAGGAATATAAAACTTAGCTAGTTTGATAGCCCGTCTTGAGCAGAGAAATAATATACTTTAAATTATACAGACGGATAGATAATAATGAAGATATTGACAAAAGACTGTGTTGTTCATATCAGACGAGCGACTGCACTGTTAAAAAAATGTCACTAAAGTTTCAAAATTTGCGGCCTTGAGACTCAAGTGCTAAAATCGAGCTGTAATTAAAGAGAGGGGAAATGGTGGAGAATTGTGGCTAAAAATAACTTCGGAGGCAGAAGTGTGTAGGGTACTGCATGGAGGGGTCCAAGAACCAAGCGTGTTTTTTGTATGAAAAACAAGTAGAGACAGACGGACCAACAGACAGTAATACATACTTGACTGAGAGCTGACTGAAATTTGACTTTTGGTTGTAGATTTGAAAGTTAGGGGGGGAGTCGGTGATTGGATGAATGAAATCATATTGGCAGGACAGAGATGCGCATTTTTGCCATTCGTTACAAGACTGTCCAGAGACACAGTGGTGTAGTACCTGTGGTGTTGTTTCCAGAAGATAATACATAATTTTTAGTGGGACGCCATCAGATACACAGCAGCTCAGCTGAGTTTTGCTAGCATTTAACTGTGTTCTCAATTCTGAATTCTGGTAAGAATGAAAGCAATTCTTTTGTACATTTTAATATTTAGAGTGATTGATACTGCCATATCATATAAAATGATTACGACAAGTAAGTGCTCGCTCTAGATCCCCAGCCCAAGTTCAGGGTCTAGAGACAAACAAAATATATGGACGCCTACTAAAACTATGGAGGCGGATCTATTGTGAGATCAGTGGAACATATCACCTATCTTATTGAATAGAAGGAAGCTATTGAACATATCTCAGATGCAAGGTAGTCTTGGGGAACTAGTACTATATGAAAACAACAAGGTAAGATGTACTGTGTGGTCAGAGAGATCTGACCCAGTCTGTGTGGTGTTGTTGTGTAGTGTTGTGTGCAGAAGTGGCTCAGTTGGTAGAGTTCTGACACATGCCACCAAACTTTTATTTCAGAATTGTGAGCTTCTGTTTGGCACCGAAGAGGTGCCGAATGCTGTTGTAATACACAAGCGTGGACCAGTGAAGTCTAACATTGTGTCAGAGCAGCCGTATATTATCCCCCAGCACGGAGAGGAGGGGCCACCAGACTCTTGTACAAGATCGACGCAGTCGAGATAAGTGAGATCTGGCCTGCTGGAAGTTCACCAACTGATTTATCAACTGATTTACCAACTAATTCACCATCAAATAAAGACATACCATTGTGGGAAAATAAACCATGTATTCATCCCATAAGTCAATGGACAATGTTTGGTAGTCATAGACTGGGCGTGATGATACCACCCCAACAGTACGTTCAGTAATAGTCTCCTGGGACAATCTAATATAATTAATATTAACTAGACTTATAACATACCTTTGTAATCACATTCCATTTTATTATGTCATATAATTATGCATTCCATTTATAACTCCATAATATTTCATATGTTCTGACCAACAAACGTTTGGATCAGAACAAATAAATTTTCCAAAAGATTTAATATTTAAAACTAAAACAGCCTGAGTTAGTTCAGTGTGTTATAAATATTAGTATTATTATTAGACTTATTAAATATCTGTGTGTGTGTGGGTAATCTACTACAACACATTACATTTCAGTACCCTAGACTTTTTAACGTAGCTACATTCATTAGTGAAAAAAAAGATATGTTTGAGGTCGTAAGTGGTAGTAAGAAGGGCCTTCTGTAATTCGCATCAACATTTATCTCAGGAGCCTTCACAGCTGACCTCATTCATTCATTACACTAGGTAACATCTCAACCATACAATACCATCAAAACCACTACACACATCCAAATAAGAATCTCAGTAAAAATAACATTAAGTATTCTTTTCCAGCAGCATCTGCTAGGATGGTCAATTATAACACACCTAGGCAGAGATCAAATAGCATTGATAAGAATTACAGAGTCAATCAGAATTTTCAATATGGCAACAATAGGGGCAGATATAACTTTAATAAGAAATTTCAACAGCCTCAGAGATACTATAACTCTAATGATGAGAGTTACTATGGACCACAGACATCCTTTAGATACAATGATTACCAAAATAGAGGAAGATGTAATGCCAGATCAGGCAGATGACAAAGGTCATTCCATGGGAATAATGACAATTATGGTAATAACAGGGGTTCATATCAAAATAATTTTAGACAATCAAGGAACTCTGAACGTGCAAATGCTGTCGTAAATGTGAGTGACAATAATACAGGTCAAAATAATGTGCCTATCACTTAAGCGAATGCTTGTAGTGTCGTCCTATCCAACAGTGCTAATTGTACTGAATGTAGTTCTTTATTTCAGCTACAGAGAGTACCAAGACTGTTGTGCTGACATCCTTTGCCAGTCATGTCTTCTTTTGAAAGCACAGGTTCACTGGTGCTTGATAAGGGTTTTGTGAACAATAAATTAGTGTCACTTTTGAGAGACACAGGTTCAACAACTATTGGTGTACGTAGATCTATGGTGGATCAGTCAGATTACACAGGAAGAGAAGTAAAGTGCATTACTTTTGGAGGCACAGTGGAATACTATCCAACAGCGGAAGTATTTTTGGATACACCTTATTTTACTGGAAGAGCTCTTGTGTGTCTGTTAAATAGCCCAACAGCTGGGATTATGCTTGGAAACATCCCAGGCTTACATGAGTGTTCTAGAGAGGACATTATACATTGGGAGAAGAAGCACTTAATAACGGTTAATACTGTTACAACCAGAGCACAAGCTCGTGCTTAAATGATTAATCATGACCATAATGATATTGTGTTGGAAGAGGTTTTGAATGATGATGAAGATATTCAAGATGTCATGAATGATGATGATAATGATAAGGATAATGAGAATGAAAACATTGCTCTGATGGAAGATGATGATGATTTGCAAGTTGGATTGATTGAAAAAGAATCATTCATAGAAAGACAAAAAGAAGATGAGTCTTTAAATAAATATTTTCGTATGGCAAGATCAAATAAGGTGATGTTTGATGATAATGCAAAACATTGGTATACATTAAAGAATGATGTTTTGGTTAGAAAATTTCAGGATGGTCCACCAGTGAGAAAACAGATTATGGTACCTACGTGTTTTAGACCATTTGTCTTATGACATGCCCATGACATTACCTCTGCAGTCATTTGGGTATTGCAAGGACAAAACAAAAGGTTTTGTCTCATTTTTGTTTGGCCTGGAGTGACTAAAGATGTAAAAGTTTTTTGTCGCATATGTCTAGTATTCCAGAGTGTTGCAACGAAAAGGCCTGGACATAACGCACACATTCAGGCCTCTGACATCTCTTTGTGTTCATTCGCAAAGATGGCTGTCGACCTTATTGGTCCTATGAAAGTCACTTCAGCTAGGGGTCATAAATACGTGCTAACATGTATTGATATGTGTACACGTTGGCCCGAGGCAATTCCATTGAAAACAATTTCTACTGGTGACGTAGCGCATGCGCTATTTTTAATTTTCAGCAGATTGGGTTTTCCCGAAAACATACAGTCTGATAATGGAACCCAATTCATGTCTGATGCTATGAAAGAAGTAATGAAAATGTTTGGTATTGAAAGATCGATCAGTTCTTTGTATCATGCACAATCCCAAGGTAAAATCGAAAGACTAAATAGAGTTTGAAACAGATGCTAGACAGGGTGACGGTTAAATATCCACAAGATTGGGATAGTATTTTGCCTGCCGTCCTGTTTGCTTACAGGGAAATTCCCAACCAAAGTACTGGATTTTCTCCTTTTGAGTTGGTATATGGGGCAAAGCCTCGAGGACCAATGGCTATCTTAAAATAGTTACTTATTGGTGCTAACATGGATGAGGAGGTTCAGTCCTCTTATCAATATGTGGTAAATTTAAGACAAAAGATTATTGACACATGCCAGATAGCAGTAGTGGTAGCAAGGGAACGACGGACGGGCAAAGAGAACGAATAGTGAGAATCGAATATAGGAAAGTCTAGATAGAGTAGAAAAAGGAGATGCGCGAAGAATGATGGGCATGAGAATATAGGTGAACAGAAATCCACTTAAGGCACACTTTTCAGAAGCAGTCCAGAGGCGTGGGTAGTTAGTGCAGGTCGCACAGATACGCGAGTAGCCATGTTGAAGGCAGTACTCAAGTAATTTGAGTGATGAATATTTCGCGGACAATGAGATGAGTTTGGGGTGATGATTAACCCAACCTATTGGATAGTGGGAATTCTTGTCTAGAAGGAGAACCAGTGTGAGTAGTTTTTATTCAGTAAAGGTATGTAGAGTGAAATCTAATACATTTTCATATAGTAGTCCTATTCTTCAGTGATGAAAGGGAAAGTAACAACAAAGGATAACCTGATCACTGATATGATAGATAACAACAGACAAAGAAATTGTAAGGAAGAAAGAACAGAACTATAGATTATAATACATGAATGATCACTGATGGTTAAAAGGTCTTAAGGTATAGATTTGATACTGAACGAGAGAGAGTGAGGAAAGGAAGAACTTACACATTGTATAATTCTGTAATGGACCACTATTGTAGAAGTCAGAGCGACAGCAATGGTACACACACATGTAAATAAACCATTTCAGTTAACTTTGGCGTTATCTCATCGCTTGCTGTGTGTGTGTGTGACTGTTGTAATCATTCATCATGTCATCACTAGCTACTGAAGCAAAGAACCTGGGCATGCAATGGCCATGTGAGGTAACCACCTGTTAGCGCAGGCGGCCACACCATTATAGACTGATACAGCGACTACAGCTGCCAGTGAAGTCGTCAGAGAGAGCGAAATCAAAAGCTCGAGATTTTTTCAATCAAAATAGGAAACTGCGCCAATTATGGCCAGGTGATGAAGCCTATGTTTTACTTCCAAACAAGGAAAATAGATTAATTGTTTCGTGGAAAGGTCCTTATACATTTTTGGACAAAATATCAGATGTTGACTATGTTGTAGATGTTAGAGGAAAAGAAAAAAAATATCCATATAAATATGTTACAACAGTTTCATACTCGACCGCCACATCTGCATCCTATCTTTGAAGCTATTGATCGTCGCTCATCTTTAGCTGTTATTCAGGAGGAAACTTCTGATTTTTCTGATGCTGGTGAACCAATACTATCTTTACCTGATGTATATCTATTGGCTACAGAAAATTCTAAAGATATTTCTATTGCTCTGACTTTATCTTCTGATCAGAAAGAACAGATTTCTAACTTACTACAATCTTTTTCTGATGTGCTCACGGATGTTCCTGGGCATACGGATATCATTCAACATGATATCGAGTTAACAGATTTCAGACCTATCAAACTGAAACCTTATCCTATCCCGATTCATTTGCAATCTCAGGTTCAAGAAGAAATTAAACAAATGATTAGGTTAAACATAATTGAACTTTCTAACTCACCATATAGCTTTCCTATGGTTTTAATTAGGAAAAAAAGACACATCTATTAGAATTTGTATAGATTTAATCGTTTAAATGCCGTCACTATCCGGGACGCTGAACCTTTGCCCGTGCTTGAATCACTGCTTGATAAATTATCCACTGCTACTTTCTTTACTAAGTTTGACCTATCCAAGGGATATTGGAAAGTGCCATTATCGGACAAATCTAAACCGTATACAGCTTTCGCTACACCTTTAGGTTTGTTCCAGTTTAATTGCATGTCGTTTGGTCTTGTGAACGCTCCTGCGACCTTTGTTTGTATGATGCGTAGATTACTTTCTGATCGTGAGGATTTGATTACCTACATAGATGATATTTGTCTGTTCCATCATACTTGGAATGATCATTTCAATGGAATCCAGTCTTTGTTGAACACCTTACGCTATAACAATATTACTGCTAGACCTTCCAAAATTAGAATAGGTTATAACGAAATTACCTTTCTCGGTCACAAAGTAGGAGGTGGATTCTTAGAACCTGAGGATTCTACTGTTTCCAAAATTTTCAATCTTGATATTCCTCGAACAAATAAACAAGTTCAAAGTTTGTTGGGCCTTATAAACTACTATAGACGTTTTCTACCCAATTTTTCAGATATAACTTCAGTTCTGTCTGCGTTAGTGAAAAAAGCGCCAAATAAAATAATATGGTCGCATGCTTGTGATGTGGCTTTGAAAGTGATTAAACTTGCCTTCTCGAAATCTCCAATATTAAGATTACCTGATATTCGATATGCTTTTGTTCTCAGAGTCGATGCCAGTAATTCAGAGATCGGGGGAACACTAATGCAGGAATTTCAAGGCACATGCACCCGACAATGTATGTCAGTAGGAAGCTGTCGCCCACAGAGCAACGATATCCTATCGTCGAAAGAGCTCCTGGCCATTGTGTTTACGTTCAACAAGCTCTAGCGTTGTTTATTGGGAGCCCACTTTACTCCGGAGACTGACCAGAAGGCCTTGGCATACCTTCAAACAGCCCGTTTTACAAACAAAAAGCAGCGAGAGCCTCGTTAGCTCTGCAGCCGTATAATTATACCATCAAGGCGATACACGGCACTCACAACGTCGTGGCAGATGTGCTTTCGCGCTGTATCAAGGACACTACATCATCTAGCAACTTAACTAGTACAGATGCTATACACAATTCAAGCTAATTCATACGTACAGTGAGATGTCCTGTTCATGAATGTAGCGCTTCAAGAACCACGTACTCTAAGGACACTGAAGGAATTAGACAGTTTTTACATGGATGTTATATCAGTGCAACCCGCACAGCAACATGATGATGCTTAATTCCGGATCTCTACTTATCGTGTAATATATCGTTCGACGTATGACACTTCATAGAAACATCATGCAGTCATGTCTATACGCACAGTCCAGTTACAGACTGTCAAACATACCATATGTGCAACGGTTTCAAGTGAATCATTTTTAAACGATTTCGATACACACAGGTTTTGTGAAAAAATAAGACTTTCTGCTATGCTTTCAAAGGGACATAATCTATAAATGAAGGTTACACAAGGATTCAAGGGAATTAACAATGATATTTGCAAAGAAAGTTATTTCGGATAATTCACTACAAATTTTGAGGACATTGATTTTTCGTAGTGCATTAATTAATGGAGGATAATCATGGAAAAATTCAAGGATGGATTTCTACATTCAACTTGTATCAGCATGGAATTATCTGCACGGGAGTGAAATGACAATACCTTGAATATTGATATTTTTCCATACAGTATTGGAGAATGATAAATCGAACTACACTATAGGTGGACTTCTTATCTGAATTTATATTCACTCACACTAGTCTTTGAGACATTGGTGCGTTTTTACGCCAATCTATAATTTATGATTTCATAACATTGACTTAAGGTTACTATTTAACACACATTCATGTGTTATTTGTATGATACAATATTGATATATCAGTCACAATCACACAAAATATTTATGCATGTGACAATCTGTAGCAGTCACGCACACCTTAGTGGTTAAGTGTCTGTCTCACTTCATCTATTATTGAATTATATTATCATTAATGCTTTGCATTGGAAAGTTACAAATGATATGACATTATGTGACTAGGTTACATTACGAGACAATAGGTGTTTCTGACGGAATGAGAATGCAGGATAGATTTATTTAATGCTTCATTGTTGACTGACGTTGCTATAGTTACCTCATTCTTGTGTTGAATTGTTTTGGGTCTTTTGTAGACTTTGGTGTTAGCATTATATGCTATATTGCACACCTCTTGTGTTAAATTGCCTACATTGTGACACAACCATAGGTTCTATGCAATATCATACCAGCTTTGACGTGTGATGTTACCGTCTAGTCACGTTGGTGTTGTTTAACTTCTTCTTCTTGCGATCGCATCTTTGATGTTTACACCGTCAGACAAGTTCTCATGATGAATTCGACTGTTGTTTGAAGTTCCTCTTTAGCTCCATATAGCTTTGAGCTTAGTGTTGAGTCATTGGGCCAGTATATCTTTCTTAACTGGTCATACAGAGGACAATCCTGTAAAACATGCTCAGCAGTTTGTTCGTTTAATCCACATGTGCACAGTGGTGAAGCAGACAATCGTAGCTTGTGCATGTGTTTATTCAGTTTGTTATGCCCTGTCCTGAGGCGAAAAATAGTTATCTGTCCCTGCCGGTCGAGAGTGTGATAGTCGTCTTTGGGTTGGTTCTGTTCTCTTCTGATAGTCTGGATAGCTCTCTTTTTCTCAAAGTATGTGACTTCATTATCTTCTTGTTCACATTCTCCTCCCTTTTTTGCAAGTTTATCTGCCTTTTCATTTCCGGGTACACCACAATGAGATGGTACCCACTGAAGTATGGTTCTCTTTTTGGCAGCTACCTTGTTTAGTTCATTTCTCAGATGCGGGGGTTTACCACCCTTGAGAGCTTGCAGGACAGACAGTGCATCTGTGAGGATGACTACCTGGTGGCAGTCAGAGTTGGTGTTATAAATCATATTTGCAGCTTGCTCTAGAGCTTGAACCTCAGCTGTATAGTTGGAACAGAATTTACCAGTGGGAATGTGCCTAGTCTCATAGTGGTTGTCAGGATATGAGATAAAGATACCAGCACCTCCATTCCTAACAGCATTAGTTGCTGATCCATCTGTATAGGCATGTATCCATGATTGATCGGGATAGCTTTCTTGGATCATACTCAATGTAGCAGTTCGTTTTTGCAGATCATTATACTCACATCCACTTGTGAGACCACTGACTGATGTATTAATTTGGAGGGCATTGCTGGCCTGCTCCCATGGTACAGGGTATAGGGTGGGCTTCAGTGGTGTTGTCTTCATGGATAGGTCTTCTTGATGCTGTCTTTTAAGTCTTTTTCCCCGATGCACAAAGCTGCTACGCTTTAGACGTCCCAATGCCAGATCATCTAGTCTTGCCTTCATTGGGTGCATTGGCATACTGTAGTACTTTTCCATCTGGATCATGGTTTTTGTGTCTCTTCTATGGGACAATGTCTGTAATCCAGCAACCTTCTGCATCTCTGTTATTGGTGTAGTTTTCATGGCTCCTGTAATGAGCCTGAGAGCTTGATTTTGTACCTTGTCCAAAGACTGCAGATGTGAGTTAGCAGCTGATGACCATGCTGCTGAGCTAAACTCTAAGTGTGGTCTTATTACTCCATTATAAATCTTCTTCAGATTTCGTTCATTTGCTCCCCAGTTGGTACCTGCTAATTTTCTGAGTATGCCTAGTCGTCTTCGGGCCTTTCCTTCTGCATTTTCAATATGCTTATTCCATGTAAGCCTTTGGTCAAATGTCACCCCAAGATAGGTGGGGTAGCTTTCTTCCTTGATCACGGTTGTCCCTAGGTGTATGTTAGCTGATTTGTCCTTGGGGGCGAGGGAGAACAGTGTTGTGGAGGTTTTGTCTGTGTTTATTGTGATAAGCCATTTCTCTGCCCATGACACTAGCATGTCTGCTGCCCGCTGCATTCTATAATTTGCTGTGGTGACATTTTCATCAGCGCACCAGAGTACTAGGTCATCTGCATATAAGGCAGCTTTAACTCCTGCAGGGAGATCTTTCACCAGGTCATTGATGTAAACAAGGAAGAGTGTTGGGGAAATTACTCCTCCTTGAGGTACCCCCTGATGGAGCAACACTTTTCTGCTCTGCAGACCGTCAAGAATGACTCTAGTTCTCCTGTTATGCAAGTATGACTGGATCCATTTCATCATGTTGCCTTGGATTCCACTTCTCCTAAGTTTTGCAATGAGGCCATCTTTCCACACCTTGTCAAAGGCCTGCTTGAAGTCGACCCAGATCGTTAGGACCTTTTTCTTCTCCTGGAAGGCATCTTATATTGCTTGAGACAAGTAAGTAACTTGGTCTTCTATACTGTAGCATTCTCTAAATCCAGCTTGTTCCGGCACCAGGATCTGCTCAGACTCTAAATACCATTTCAATCTGTGGTTGACTATTCGCTCCATAGTCTTCCCAACACAGCTTGTGAGACTGATTGGCCGGTAACTTGCAGCCTCGGTCTTACATTTCCCTTTCTTTAGTATGGGTATTGTGATGGCTTCTCTCCATACTTGGGGTACCGTTCCTTTCAACCAGCTGTGGTTGAATATCTCAAGCAGTTTTGTCTTTGCTGCTGAGCTCAGATTTACTAGCATTTCGTTGCTGATTTTGTCTGGGCCGGGTGACTTTTGAAACTTAAGCTTGGAAATAGCGTTCTGTAGTTCTCCTAGTGTGATGGGTTCCCTCATTGGGGCAGAAGTATCTGTCTGTCCCATGGTTGCCAGTATTTCTTTTCTTATCTCTTTCTGATGGTCTATGTTAATGGGGTTGTTTAACAACAACGCTAAATAATGAAAACTACGTTTTCATTATTTGACGGGAGGGGGGGGGAGTAGTTGTTATGAGTAAAATCATAACATATCTTCAGTATTCGACAAGGCTTGTTTACAGACTAGCTTGTTGATAGTACGTTTCCTGGGTTACTCCCGGAAGTACGTCATTGTCTGTTGTACAATTTGAGCAAACGTTTAAACCGGCTTCACTTGGCTGAAGTGAGCGATACTTTGAAGCCTTTCTTAATGTGGCATTGAGTGTGAACGGACGTATATTTGTACAGCTCCTACATGTGTACTCTTACTAAAGAGGTATGAAGAATTTTACAGCTAGATCGTCTATCTGCTTCATGGAATCTATGCTAGATTTATATTTTAAGGACAAGCGAATGCTGCGAGTCAAGGAACGTGAGTGAAAGAATTAATAAAGACTGCAGCAATATGTTGAAGACATCTTGTTCATAGTCGACTGATACAGCGACGTCATCAAGGACTTGCTAGTGCATGCCTTTGCCTTAGATTGATGCTTATTGGAGATTGTCCAACGAATAAATGTTATTTTCTCGTCATATCGTCCAGACCTGGCCTTGCAGCTTCATTCACTGTTGGAGTGCAAGTTATGAATGAAAGGCTAATAAAAAAAGTGTTACCGGCATCTGTGCATGCCTGGTCCAGATATATAATAATGAAGAGGACCTCTCTGCAGTTCAATACCTAGACAAGATATATTATAAAATTGAACCCATAACACTATACTTTTAACGGTTATGTCAAGATCATTAGGGTCATACAAAAGACAAACGTGATGGCTGACTTCTCTTCATTGTGAAATCATAAAAATGTGTTCTTCACATTCAGTATATGTTGTTGGAATAAATTATATGAAGTCGTCTTCAGCAGACTTATTTAATGACAACATTCTTTGGAGTTGATGTTCAAATCCAGTTCACATGTTCTTGTTACTGTGGTTGATGAAATCTAATCTTGGCACACTATGAACACTCTATTATTCTGATATAAACTCAAAGAAGACGAAAATAACAAGGAACTTCGGGGAAGAATAGTTACTTTTAAATCGTAGGTCATCCAACACGAATCCTGACGTTCACAGAAGATAATAAGGAAAAATCAAGTTACGAAAAGAACATTCTTATAATAGTAATTACGTATAGCCCAGTTAGCCTTGGTCCTCAGTTTCTCTTACTGATGTCAGTTGCTTATCATTGCATGTTTCCCACTGCTTGTTTATATATGTTCATCTTTGCGGGACTTGGTTGACGGGCTTGACATTTTCTGGAATTTTCTACGAAAGGTTAAGAAAATTTAAACGATCTCGTAGGGATTGTGTCGATATTGCTGACTGATAATCCAGTGGATTTCCGACTGTAGAGTGATTTTAGTCTCAGTTTGCTATATTAACACCATTTTTTGGGTCTATCCGTGACGTCCAGTCCTTCATCATTTTTATTTTTACCTAACCTAATTTCAGTGGTGTCGCTAAGTTTCTATATTTGTGTTACTATCAATTCATGTCTCCACGTGCATTTTACGACGACTTGTCTATCGTTTTATTTTTGTGATATTATTTTAATGTTTTCTTTTACCTGTGTCTTAAGTCTACATTACATTTAGTTGCTTTATATTCGTTGAGTGATGTCCTGTATTTTGATATATCACTATGAGAAATATTAGCTCACGTTGAAAGAATAGAGCAACGTGAAGCCATTAAAGAGCAGATGAGCTTAAGAAACAGGAACTTCCTCAGGCTAAGGAACTTGAAGAGAAAGGACTTGCTCACAATTCAGAAATGGAACGGATAAAGAGTACATAGGAAAAAGGAAGACTTGCTAAACAGGTAGAGATCAAGAATTAGAGAAAGAAAGAATGGAATTAAGAAGGATGGAACTTCTTCAATTAGATCATAGAAATGCTATGGAACTTGAAGCATTAAGATTAAGTGCAGAAAAAGAAAAAGCTATGGAATTAGCAACAATCCAGGCACAAAACCCGAGAACTTCCTCGGGTACACCAATTTGTTACCCAGAATTGAAAATGCCTAATTTCGATCAGTCTCGCGACTGCATCGATAGTTCCCTAGCTAGGTATATCATGAAGGGTACAGCTTTGAATATACCAAAAGAGAGATGGAGTAGTCTCTTAGTAGATTTTTTGACCGTTGAATCACTCAAGGGTTTCCTGAATCTCGATGAGAAAAGCCGAAACGACTTTGATATAGCAAAAGAAACCCTCAGAAAATTTCAATTGACTGAATCTTGGATGAGAGATCGTTTTCATGCGGCTAAGCCAAGTAAGAACGCTGACTTTGGCGAATTCATCTCATCAATTAAACGTTTCTTAAACAGGGGGATCGATCTTTCAGCATTCCAAAAACATATGATGGTTTGTTAGATTTCATAATAAGAGATAAAGCTTTGTCTGCATGTAGCCATGATTTAGAAGCATTTTTGCAGGAGAGACATCCAGACTCGATTGGAGCATATGAGCAGCTCGGAAGACAGTTTATGACTGCTCATCCGAACAAGGATGTCCACAGATCTTTTCCTCGAGATTATCTGCCTGTTTGCATTGCTCGCCATGATCACAGATCTTATGATCACAGACCTCGCTCGAAACGCGTTGACGGGCGATATCGTTCTGATTTTCGTTCATCATGTAGGGGAGCTTACATTCTCCCTCGTCAACGATTACCACCACAATTTTCTCGACGAGGTTATAGAGGGTTTTTACCTCGCGATCGTGGGTATCACATGGCTGAAATTATTTTAGGCAACATACCAGGTGTTAAAGATTGCACTCCGCAGGAGATTGCAAATTGGGTTGAATCGCACCCAATAGTGGCTAATGCTATTGTGACTATGGCGCAACAGACAGCTGAAGATATGGCTCAACGACCTAATGCGGTAGTGGAAAATATTATATCTCCTGGCATTGGTACTGAATCTCCAGCTGCTTTTGCTGAAAACCAAAAAAAAAAGACATCACTTCAACACTTGTTTCGTCTTGCAGAGAATAAGGTGATGAAACAAACGAAATCAGCACGTTACTGGTTTGAAATTAAGAAATCTATTCTAACCAGATATTTTGACAATGGTAAATCCCCTTTACAACAGGTAGTGGTACCCCACCAATATAGACCACTTGTATTACAAACTGGCCATGATTCTCCCATGGCGGGACACATGGGTATCAAGAGAACATTGTATCGGGTTACATCCCAGTTTTATTGGCCTGCGGTCAATAGAGATACAAAGTTTTATTGCAGACCATGTTCGACATGACAAAGTGTATCATGTAAAGGCAGATTCCACAAGGTACCTTTACAGATTACCGACGTGCCTGATTGTATATTTAAGAATTTGGCTGTGAACATTGTAGGTCTATTGTCGATTCCATCTCATAATGGTTATAGATACATTTTAACTTGTGTTGGTTTATGTTCTCGCTGGCCAGATGCAGAACCTTTGAAAATTATTACAACTTCATCTGTGTCTGATGCGCTGTTTTCAATTTTCTGTCGCATTGATTTCCTGAAGACATTTTCTCAGATCGAGGTTCACAATTTACCTCTAATATTATGAGAGAGCATGAATCGATGCCGTCTATTCATCATTCCTTCTGTAGTCCCTATGATGCAGAAGCAAATGGTGTTTGTGAGCGCTATAATTTTTCACTTAAACAAATCTTATGTAAGATTACAGAGTCATGTCCTCATGACTGGGACCGTCTCTTACCTGCAGCATTGTTTGCATATCAAGAGGATCCTCACAAAAGCACGAGTTTCTCCCCTTTCGAATTAGTAAATGGCGCAAACCCTCGTGGTCCTTTGGTCATATTAAAAGATTTGTTAGTCAGATCTACCGCTGATGATGAAACTCGTAACAGCTACGAGTTAGTGATTGGCTTCCGACGACGGATCATTGATGCGTATTTGCATGAATCTGATATGATTCAAACTGCTATTCAGAGAGCACGTGTATACCATAACCAGCCTCAACCAGGTGAAAATGTGCTGTTATTACTTCCTAAAGATGACAACAAATTACTGGTATCGTGGCAGGGTCCTTTTGAAGTTGTTCGTCGTTTTACTGATGTTGACTATTCCATTGGTGTTAGAGGCAAAGTAAAGACTTTCCATATTAACATGTCGAAGCTAGCCATTGAAAGACCCCAGGAGTTGACGCCGATTATCAATGCTGCATCTGATTGATCATCTCAACACGCTTCTCTCGCTGTTGTCAACGAAGAAGACACTACGTTTTCTATTCCATTACACTTCACGCTTCCATTTATACAACCCACTGAATCGTGGCAAGATGTTGCCATCTCATCTTCCCTGTCTTCTCATCAACAGAGTCTTGTTCGTGAAATTCTTTTTTTCTTTTTCTGATGTATTGACCGATCTTCCAGGTCACGCGTCACTTATTACTCACGACATCATTCTCACCGACTCTCGTCCTAACGGATTAAGGCCTTATCAACTATCTCTTCATCATAAAGATAGAGTAGAAAAAGAACTTAAAACATGTTACACTTAGGTGTCATATCTTATTCAGAATCACCTTGTGCTTTTCCAGTGGCGATTGTTAAAAAGAAAGAGGATTCGTTGCGTATTGGCATCGACTTTCGACGTTTAAACAGTATTACTGCCACAGATGCTGAACCGATGCCATTATTAGAAGATTTACTTTCTCATGTTTTTCAAGCCACATCTTTTAGTAAACTTGACCTGTCTAAGGGATATTGGCAAATCCCTCTATCAGAACATGCCAAACCTTGCACTGCGTTTACAACTCCATTTGGTTTGTCCAATGGAATTTCACGTGCTTCAACCTGGTAAACGCTTCTGCTACATTTGTGCGTATGATACGTCGCTAATTCGGCGATCGTAAAGACGTCACCACATATATAGATGACATCTGCCTCTTTCATGACTCTTTGGATGACCACATTGCTGGTCTATCGTCACTTCTCTCTACTATGCGTAAACACGGTTTGACTGTGCGACCTTCTAAGGTCCAAATAGGATGTCAAGAGATCTCTTTTCTGGGTCACCTAATAGGTCACCACCATTTATATCCTAACGACCAAATGTGAGTCAAACAAATCTTACATATCGCTGTTCCTCAAACGAAAAAAAAGTTAGAAGCCCCTTGGGCTTGAAAAACTTCAATCATAAGCTCATTCCAAATTTCGCACAACTATCTGCACCTTTGTCTGTACTGATTACCAAGGGTAGTCCAAAGTTTATTAAATGGACGTCGAATTGTGATCAGGCTTTGAAAAAACTTAAAAGCTTGTTTTCTAAAGCCCTCATTCTAGTGTTATCACATTTGAAACTTCCATTCATCCTCAGGACTGATGCCTCACATTATGGATTGGGAGGATGTCTTATGCAGTGGTACAGGGCTATGCCTTACCCTGGTTATTATATGAGCCGTAAATTTCTACCTGCTGAAATGAAATACGCTACACGTGAACGCGAGCTGTTGGCGGTGGTGTGGTGCCTCTACAAACTTTCTCGATATTTACTGGGCACTAATTTATTTCTACATACAGACAGACCACAGTCCGCTGACGTACATTACGGCACAAACTTTATGAAATTCCAGAGTTCACAGATGGTACCTGCTGATTCAGGAGCTTTCGTTCACCATTCTGCCAATATCAGAAATTGACAATCACTTCTGTCAAGAAACAGTACTCATTTATTATAATGTTTCATGACCATGACAGTTATTCATGTTCTTAGGACAATATATGAACTTTTCTAGAGACATTACTTATGCTACTTTAGCTAGGTTAGTTTGATATTTTGGATTTTTCTTATTGATAACTATTATAGAGTGTGAAGTTACCACGCGAAGTACTTAGTCGTACATTTGCTAAGGGTCTAATAGTGATATTTTTTTCTCTTCCGAAATCAAACACGACACAGGTGTCACGTTTGGGTTCGAGAGAGGTAGATGTTGAGAACTGCTGCATGGTTTCCTTTCATCCTGATTTTGGATGATTGCACCATTCAAAACCTCAACTAGTTGCACTCAAAACGTTATGCAGCAAGTACTTGATGACGCATCAGACTTAGTAACAAATCGTCTGCGTTAGGCTTTCGAGCCATATGGACATATGTTCAAATGTGTGGCAATGCCACTTACTTATGTGTAATTTGGAATGTGTATAGGCTTTAAGCCGACAAAATTTGGTAAGCCTTCTAGTGATATAACCACTTCACAGTGTGCTTAAATATATGTGTCTAGTGCCACTTTGGATAAAATTGGCCGATGGATTATGTTAAGCCTTCTAAGTGTGGTATAGCCACTTCATGGTGATAGTAAAAATATATGTGTCGTTGGATACTTGAAGATGAATAAACAGACAAGGACCTGAGCGTCCGTAAAGTGATTAAACGTTATTATTAAAAATAGAGTTAATGTGTGGTATTTGTGAAATACCAGTATTACGGCGACTTGTGTAATTGTAGTGAAGGCAAAAGTATATGGCTAATAGAAGATGGCGTGAGATGCCAAAAAGAATATGAAGTAATACTGAGATGAAACGATGAAAATGAACAGTAAGCATTCGCCTTATTAGATGGCTGAAGGAAGTTCAGAGATACTGACCTTGTATGAACATTTTAAATAAGATAGCATTCGTTGAATAAGAAGAAACATTATAACCTATACTTTTAACGGTTATGTCAAGATTATTAGGATCATACAAAAGACAAACGTCATGACTGACTTATCTTCAATGTGAAATCATTAAAAAATGCGTTCTTCACATTCAGTATATGTTGTTGGAATAAATTATATGAAGTCGTCTTCAGCAGACTTTTTTAATGACAAAATTCTTTGGAGTTGATGTTCAAATCCAGTTCACACGTTCGTGTTACTGTGGTGGATGAAATCTAATCTTGGCACACTATGAGCACTCTATTATTTTGATACAAGCTCAAAGAAGACGAAAAGAACAATGAACTTCAGTGAAGAGTAGTCACGTTTAAATCGTAAGTCATCCAATACGAACCCTGACGTTCGCAGAAGATAATAAGGACAAATCAAGTTACGAAAACAACATTCTTATAATAGTAATTACGTACAGCCCAGTTCAAGAAAAATGACAAACTTATTTTCTTCATGTAATTGAAACAAACCAAACGTAACACCCATATATGGTATGAAAACATCCGATCATATCTCATCAATGTTTACAAATAACTTCTTACATCTGCCTGGACTATTACAGCATTGCCGCTCAGGTGTGTCCTGCTGATAAGTGCGTATCTGTAATCTGTCCACAGACGGGTATTTTATCGCCCGGCACGCCTTATCAATGATTAACCAAGTCGCTGGGGCGAATTTAGTGTTAATCTGTAGTCTGATGTCGGCCACACCCGAGTTTAACCAACATGATTGTCGGCTTTCCCAACAGGGAGGAACGGGTAACCTAACAGACATGACCACTTAACACTGAGAGGAGTGTAAGAGTGTTTAAAAATACAAAATATCTGCTACATAGCAGAGAAGTAAAAAGGGTGCCGACCACTGAAAAGCATGTAATAAAGTCAGTACAACAACTGTCACAGAATACGGCCGTAGTGAAGCAGAGATTACCCAAAATTATGTCACAACATACAAATACAAATACATGACAGAGTAATTAGGTTCTATATTCAATTTTGAACTTGCAACCTATTAAATACGTTGCCACTTTAATTTTAGGTATCAGAAAACAGTGTCTACTTTTAAGTTTAGCTGTTTTTCGTTCACTGTTTGTTAAATTACACGTGTCATGTGAATTACCTCTGTATTCAATTAGTGTTAGTAATAATGAAACATTCATTTATTGTGCCACCATTTGAAACGGCACACACTTCTTTCTAATACTGAAATGAGCAAAAGTTACGCAAGTATTTTGGGAGTATTACTTGGATAAGAGACAAACAAATGGCGCACGTTTCCAACAAGGCGTCTTCGTCTGGGGACCAAATCGAACATATTACTATTACTCTTCCAGAACTTGGGATTTTATTCAATGGTTACATATTTAAAAAAAATAAAAAACAAAATAAAAAAAAAAGAGCTGTTCCCAATGCAGGTAGCGATTTTGTAGTGATCTCTGACGCTGACGTTCTTTAGCTCTAATACACTTAGCACATGATCGTCTTCGGCTGATATTTCTTGCCAGTTTGAGTGAAAATCGTTGACCAACCACGTGATCTCTGAAGTTTGATTGTTGCAGGTCCTACACGTGATATTTACGTCATTCCCTTCCGCGACCTCGACAGTGTCGTTATCAACATGAACACAGGGTGGTCCTAAAAACAAGAGTGTCAGTTTAACAAAACAATCAGGGAACACATGTAGAGACAAATATAACTAATACAAGTCTGTGCTGTACATGTCATGGTCATTGGGGAAATCAGGACAGAGAATATTGGATGAAGGGAGTTTTGTAAGATTAGTGATGATAACATCGCGTATCCTTTTCGAGGTTCTCATAGGTGACAACGGAAGGATAGAAATACTGCTCCCAAAGGCATGGCTTAAGAGCCGAGTGATGTGAGTGTCTGCATTGAACTGATAGTGCTATCTGATAAAACAGTTTTCTACAAAAACCAAGAGCACAGGAATCCCTTTGGTGCAGGCAGTGGCGTAGATCTCCTTCCATTCCCCCTACATCAACCTTATTTTCCCAGCAATCAGATAACTGGGGCCCTATAAATATTAGTTTAGTTACAAATGGATCAAGTAAGGAGGATCTCATCATAATTTTTTCATGAAAGAGTTAGTTAAAGAGATCTGTCATTCAGTTCCCAAATAAATCACCACATGAAAAATACACGTGTACACCCTCGCGTGGAAAATATGGACAACATCCATAGAAATAGGGACCATAACACACGTGTACACCTTCAGATGGAACAATAGGGACCATAACACCCAGGTCTACACCTTCAGATGGAAAATAGAGACCATGTATATGTGTACATTTTCTGATTGAAAATAGGGACCATAACACACGTGTACACGCTCAGATGGAACAATAGGGACCATAACACCCATGTCTACACCCTCACATGGAACAGTACGGATCATGGTACACATATGTATACCCTCATATAGAACAATAGGGATCAAAGCACACATGTATATATTCACACGCGAATAACATAGAGATTATACCACACACGTGTACACGCTCACATGGAAAAATATGGACAATAACACACGTGTACATTCTCACATGTAACATGGAGTCCATAACACACACTTGTACTTGTACCTTTGGTGAAACCAAGTGACTAAGGACGAGGTTGGATGTAAGGGAAGAACAGGAAGGCCTAGAGAGATCTGAGATGCCATGACAAGGTGTCTGGAGAATGAGTGAGTATCTGAGGTGTGTCTGGATAATGATTGAGTGTGACAAGTCAAATCTTTTATCGTTACATTTTCCTGTGACCTCCTTCAACTCTCTTTTGTGCCCTTCCTTTTCTTTTTCTCACCCTCTCGTTATCGCATTTTTTCGCTATCATTGACCAAGGTTGTCTTATAATACCTTGTAACTCCCTAAGGATGCCTGACCGCTTGAGCTTTTTTGTAGCCACATCGACGTGTTTGTTTGACTAATCACTAACCAGACGAATTAAAGAGTCTACATTTAGCGAGATTCTTATTGTTACACATGACACACGATTGAGAGATAACATAGTAATCTTTGTTACCCCATACGGTATAAGGGCGAAAACACAGACCTTTGTCAGGGATATCGGAAGATAGCCATCTTGTTAAAGGTTAAGGCACGGGAAATGATATAACATTTCCGGCAGATTGACTTTGTGGTGGTAAAGTAATCTCTTTGTCCGATCCTTCTCTCTCTGGCTCTGGTGAATTGCTAGCTTAAGGTGGCGGTGCAGTCTGATCTGTGACTCCGATTTCGATAGATTATATTTCCAACTCTCAGTTCAAAATCCCAGATTGTACTTCCGACGAATTTTCCAATGAAAGTCAATGTCTATTCCATCTCTCGAATCAAACCAATCGAAAGCTCTTTAGCACTAACTGGGTTGAGGTGTTTAAATCATAATACCCCCGCGTATTTTAGAATATTACATTTTAAAATGCCATCGCATGACCTCTTTCTAATCATGCTGTAATACTTCCGCCCAGATTGTCTCCTCTGCCAGGTCATGTGTAATAATTACACAGGGATGGTTCCGCGGAAGCGACTATCTACTTATCACCTGTGTCTTTGCTCGTTCCTCAGACGGCTTTCTTTTCATCGATCGTACGAGACCATATTGTTCAAACGCAGATAGCCTCTATAAAAGGTGGCAAGGCGACGTACGTGATAAAAGTACTATCCGCCGACCGGTGTAATTAACCTGGTATTATTACGGTTCAGTCTGGCGCTCTCTCTTCCAAACCTCTACACCTCACGGTAGAAGGGGAACGACTAAGTAAGTATTATTACGGTTCACCTGGCGAAACGTAAGCAAGTCTGGGAGTTCTTCTTCTTTGATCCTTAGCCGCCGACCGTCAAAGCAGTCAGTGGCCATCACGCCTAGTGGCGTCTTGTAGGGCATCAACAAATTGATTCCACTTTGCTTGGTCGACGGCCATCCTTCGTACAGTGCCCCAACTCTGGTTCATTCTTTGCATCTCAGCCTCCACAGTCCTCCGCCAGGTTGTTTTTGGTCGGCCTCTCTTTCGTTGTCCTTCAGGGGTCCATAGCATAGCTGTTCTTGTGATGGCATCGGGGTCTCTTCTGAGGACATGGCCAACCCAGCTCCAGCGTCTGCTAGCTATGATGGTGTGCATGTCCTCTTGCTTGCTCCGAGTAAGCAGATCTTGGTTGGTGATGGTATTCGGCCAAAAGATTCTGTGAATTTTTCTTAGGCAAGTTGTGTGAAAAGAGGGCAATTTGGACATTTCCTTCTCTGTAACTCTCCAGCATTCCGCACCATAGAGAAGCACAGAAAGCACACAGCTCTGATATAATCTTAATTTTGTGATTGTGCTGTATTGAGAGGACTTCCAGATGTTGTTTAGGCTAAAAAAGGCTGTTCTTGCCTTATTCATTCTGATGTTGATGTCTTTGCCTGCCCCACCGTCTGGTGTTACTATGCGTCCTAGGTATGTGAAGGTGTCTGTCTGTACCAGTTGCTGATTCCTTACTGATATGGGCTCAGGGTTGCTCACATTGAGCGTCATGACCTCTGACTTCTTTAAATTGATGTTCAAGCCCACCTGCTGGCTAAACTTATTAAGTCTATCCGTTTTTTTCCTGGATGTGTTGATGTGAATGTGCTAGTAGTGCAATGTCATCTGCATATTCCAGATCTTCCAATGTAGAAAATGTAGTCCATCTTATTCCTCTTGGACTGCCCTCTGTTGTCTGGCGCATCACCCAGTCTATGACTGTTAAAAATAGAGTGGTTGATAAGGGGCATCCCTGTCGTACTCCTGCCTTCACCTCAAATGTTAGGTTGCTCTGCCCAACACTACACGTAAAGTTGGCATAGAGGCTTTTTATGATTGACACTATGCAGCTTGGAATTCCATAAGCCTTCAGTACTTTTTTCCATAAACTGTCCTTATGTATGCTCAAGTCTGGGAGTGGTCACAGCAAAAATGATGAAGGTGCATGAAATATGTCAAATACAAAGCGGATGAAGGGGAGAGAGAGGAGCATAAAAGTTCATATACAAATGTTTTTTCACAGGCTCCCTAAGTAGAAGCATCATTTTTGTATTTATATCTCTGCTAAGAGTAATTTTGAGCGAAGGTTAATAACTTTGAAGACCCTCACTTTTATACTCTAAGTTTGGCCATTGTTGGATAACTATTGCAGAGCAAGGGAGATAATACCATCACAGTGAGTATCTGAGGGATATCTAGTTAAGGAACGAGCATCAAAATTACTGGAATATGCAATAGAAAACCAGTTATTAAACGTTAACAACATTAAGCATTGACACCTGATAATGTTCACATTGTTACTATTGTAGCCTCCGACATTTATATTATTTTGATTAAAATTGATTACCAATTTATTATTTTTTAATGTAATCGACTGTAAACCTTTTTATAGTCCTATTACAATAAATGCTGTACACAGTATATTCACACAGCGGATTGATCTACCGCTTGCTTGTCACATTGATCACAGAAACAACAATTAAAAGTCTGGTGTACCAATATACGCCTTTAGGTGTGACGGAACAACGGACGATTTCTTGTTGCCCTATGACGCCGCAAGGTGTTATGGCCGTAGACTGCTTAGTCGGTCGATGGTCAAAGGAATAATAATAATAATAATAATACAGTATATTCAACTTCCAGTAATACTAAAGCAAACAGACGACAGCAATGGCCTCGAGGGAGAAAATTTCATACACAGTTACAATGTTTATGTTTTAAATCGTATTTCTCCCAAGTTATTCCAGAGTTTGAAAATAACATCTGAACTACCAATAAAGCAATAAGTGTATACATTTACCTTTCCTTGACTTTTGATCGCACTTCACATGGTTTCACTCCTTTCTATCTTGACCATTAGCCCTGTCACTGGCCATTTATTAACACGGGTTGAAATGTAGCACGGTGGACTGTCTTCTTTGATGTCATCCCAGTAAGTCACCAACGTCGTTATGGTTAGGGTTAGGTTTAGGATACCTAAACCTAACCCGTACCGTACCCCTTTTTACTGCGTCTCTGAATTCTTTTTTAAGGCCCTAGCGAACAGACGTCTTCTGTGCTTCATTTCAACCTTCATAACGAATTGAAAAAGGGGAAAAAAACCCCACAAACAAAACAACAATTCTCACCACATGATATCAACTTTTCTGCAGTGATCAGTGTGTCCCCCCGACTGATGCTGTTGTAAATGATCTCAAGTGACGTGGCTTCGTTCTTGTGCACAAGCTTATTTTGACGACACGCGTTGTCTGCATCAGTAGTTGTTCGGACACAAGTGACTTGAGCAGCATCTATCAGGTTAGAAGAGTTATGTAGCCAAGCATTTGAACAGTTGCATCTCAAAGGATTTCCCTGAAGCCACCTGAAGAAAGGGATCACGTGTCACCAAATTATAATGCTTCAACCAGTGAGAAATAATAGAAAATGGGATTGATTCAAGTGTTATTGATACTGGTCATGGTAGTTGTGATAATAGAAAAGGTGAGTGGTTTTAAGTGATTTTAATGCTATTCATGGTAGATAATCGGATTAGTTTAAAGTGATCTTGATATTGGTCACGACTGTTGTGATAATAAGCAACGGGATTAGTTTTAACAGGTAATTGTAGTTGTGAGAATAGACAACGGGATTAGTTTTAATTGTGGTAATTGTAGTTGTGAGAATAGAAAATAGTATTGGTTTTAAGGTGATCTTGATACTGGTCATGGCTGTTGTGATAATAGACAACAGGATTAGTTTTAACTGGTAATTGTAGTTGTGAGAACAGAAAATAGTAACGGTATTGGTTTTAAAGTAATCTTGATACTTCCCATTGTAGTTGTGATAATAAACAACGGGATTAGTTTTAACTGTGGTAATTGTAGTTGTTTTTTTATCGTACTCCCGCTATTACTCGAGGCGAAATCTCCGGTTAATATGTCTAACCTGAGACTGATTTTACTTGAGTATCCCTTTTTAATGACAGGTGTCCTCTCGCCATTCAGGCAGATACTCGCCGATAGCGGAGGTACCCGTTAGATCTGGGTCGGTTCATGAGCCATTCAGGTTATTCCAGTCTCTGGTCGACGATACTTCTTCAAATGTCTTCGCCAGGGCTCAAATTATTCCAGTCCCAGTCCCGGTCGACGACACTGCTTCAAATGTACTCACCAGAGCTCGAATCTGGATCACCTGATCGCCAGCGCAGTGTGGTAACCATTACACCAGCGCGGCTCCCAATTGTAGTTGTGAGAATAGAAAATAGTAATGGTTTTAAAGTGAATCTTGATACTGGTCATGATTGTTGTGATAATAGACAACGGGATTAGTTGTAACTGGTAATTGTAGTTTTGAGAATAGAAAATAGTAATGATTTTAAAGTGATCTTGTAGTTGTGATAATAGACAATGGTATTGGTTTAGGTGAACTTCATGCAGGTCTCAGTAGTTGTGTTTAATAAAAATTAATGAGATGCTGATGAATGTGAAGATGATGCGAATGGGTCATGAAGAGGTGTTACAAAAATTAATGACTATTGGCGACGGTAATAGTGACGACTTACTTCATTTGTCGTTTCTTTTCTACCTTGGGGTGCAGACATTGACCAGAGACAGCGCCATGCTAGGTTATCAGTTGTCTTTCTTTTGGCCTGGTTCCAGTCTAGCACTCGGTCTTTCAGGGATTTTCTTACATTGTCTCTCAGCGAACACTGGATGGTCTTGCAGGTGTGGATCAGTGACCAAATCATCATAATTGGAACTGTTCCACTTGAGTCCGCATAGGCTGGGTTTCGAGGCCATGACGTATCGCCTGATTACGGACTATGATCCTTCTTGTTACTTTTACCACCTCCCTCAGGTACCTCATTTCTAAGGATTGAAGCTGACTTTTGTGTGTTCTGGTCATTGCACATGACTCACATCCAAAACTCAAGACTGGAGGATAGGTGAAGCGGTGCGGCCATCTTCGTCTTCTTGCCACTTTCTCTTTTGCTGGGGAATACTTGATTTATAGCCAGAAAAAAATTCCCCCAGCTGCTGCTCTCCGGGTAGCTAACTCTTCTTTGATGTCTCCATTCCAATCTATTGTAGTTCCTAGGTATTTAAAATGGTTGACCTGCTCTAGGGCCTGTTCTCCTGACATAATTTGATGTCTGTTTTCCTCTTCTCATATCATTATGGTTTTTGTTTTGGAGCTGCTGATGACCATCCCTCTCTTCTCAAGCTCTTCCTTCTAGACTTGCAGGCTGGATTGAAGATGTGCCTCTGATTTAGCAATCAGTGCAACATCGTCGGCAAACGCCAGCTCTGAAATACAACCATGTTTCATCTTCCAGTACCCCACTGAATTTTCTCCTATTCTCACATGCTTTCATGATATCGTCCATGAGAAATATGAAAAGATAGGGTGATAAATTATCCCCCTATCATACACCTGTGGTGGTCCTGATTTTCTGATTTACAGCTTGTCGTGCTTTCATAATTTCTGCAAGTCTTGTAGAAGCACTGAATCACATGGATCAGAGGTGCTGGAATGTTCTTCCTTGCCAAGCAGTCCCAAAGTTTTCTCCAGGGAACCTTGTAAAGCAACTTCTCCAGATCCAACAGAGATGCATCTCACCTTCGGACTCAAGGGCCTTTTCACTCAGCTATATGAATGTGAAGATGATGTATTATAGAGTACATTTTATCAGGGACGTTAAGAAGAAATACTTACTTACTTAGTCGTTCCTCTTCTACCGTGAGGTGTAGATGTTTGGAAGAGAGAGCGCCATACTATCTAATCGGCTGTATTCCTCCTGGCCTGGTTCCATTCTAGTCCTCGGTCCTTCAGAGATTGTCTAATGTTGACCTCCCAGCGGACTCTGGGTCGTTCTGGAGGTCTGGATTCCTGGCTTTTAGCCTCCCATTCCTGCCGTGGCAGCCGATCTTCTCCCATTTTGCAGACATGGCTAAACCATCTTAGTTGGGACTGTTCTACTTTGGTCTGCAGGGTTGGGTTTTTAGGCCTTGACGTATCGTCTGGTAGCGGACCATGTCTCTTCTTGTTACTTCAAGAAGAAATATGCCTCTATGATTGTCGCATTGTCTGCTGTTACCTTTTTTTTTTTAAATATGGATGTTATTGTGGCTATCTCCAAACCATTTGGTGTGGCTGCGTGGCAACAGGCCGTCTGTTGGGATCCTCAGAAGTAATGGTCGCCTGCTGTTCCCATGCACCATTTCTAGTGTTTTAACCATTTCATGTCCTTCTGTTTTGCTCACCTTAAATTTCTCCAGTGCAGCCTTCAGTTCCTCCGTCTTGATGTCACCTTCACTTCCATTACTTTCCCCCTTTAACCGTGACAACAACATGGGACAAGTTTTGTGATGACCAATAATACATCACAAGTAGTGTTAGTGCAGACGACTCAGCTGTTGGTTATGTTATGTTAATCGAAAAAAAAGAGAAGAACTTAATTGTGAGACATCCTTACAATTCCGCAACGTCCAGGTGCTGTACTAGCTGCCATGGGAAGTTCTGTATACAGTTTTGACGAAGACGCCTAACGAGATCGAAAAAAGATGTAACTGCCATTATTGCTTATTCTAATCATACAATGCAGAAAATTAAAGGCTTAAAAATAGAGAGAAGGAAATAATGAATTAATGAAAGAAGGAAAACAAAGAATGAAACACAGAAAGAACGAAAAGAAGAAAAAAAGCATAAAACACACAAATAGCACAAACGTTAATAAGAATGAAGCCAGGATATCTCTCCTTTTAGCATTCCCTCTTATTTCATCAACTTTATCCGGTCTACAGTCTCCCTCACTAACTTCTTCTACTTTTCTTTTCCAACTAATTACTCATCGTCATCATCATCACCACCTTTACTGATGTTTTTAAACACACATATACATTATTCTTACAAGACTTGCAATGCTGGCGAATCATCAAAGACCTCATCTGCCAAGTAAATTAGCCCCGTCGATTCAATCTGCCTGTTCAATAAAAAAACAAGAGTACTTAAGTCGGAAATTGTCTTATTAGAAAACCCAGCAGGGGAGCTTCTGAGTGTGGCAAATGACTCGTAAACATAACGTGCCAGCTAAAAAAAGATATCAAATACAGGGTGTCCATGCAAGATTGTACCCTTTTCAAAAGATTTATTCTGTTATGCTTAAACACTTGCAGAGATTATCTTACTTTTGTGATAGAAAGCATCCTCGTACCACGTCATGGGGCCGAGAATAAATTTGTTGAAAAGGGTACAATCTTTTATGGACACCCTGTACTGTACCAACATGTGCAAGAAACCAACGCTATATATGAAAAAAAAAAGAACTCTGAGCTGCTGATTAAAATTAGATTTAAAACAAAATAAATAAACAATAACAGCTTATCAACATCCCGACAATAGTCCGAAGAGATCAAAGACATAAAATGTTATCTAGTTGAAAGACGGTTCCAAATGTTGTTACAGCCGGGAGTTGTAGTGAGGATAAGCTCTCACTGCAGATAAATGCTTCTATGGCACGCGCCTCAAGCAGCCTCTGACAACCAAGTCCAGCTCCCGGCCTTCACGTGTGGCTCAATTTGAGCCCGGCGGAACTGTTTTCACTGACGGGAGAAGGGGCAAAGGCGAGCGACTGGCGCCTTAAAACCAGCAGCTTCGGGCAGATAGGGCTCGTGATCCTTGGTTGGTAGCTTATCTAAGAGAAGGAACTCTGAATTCAAACCACCGCTGCCTTGCGGGAATATCCATTTATGGAATTGGCTTCGGGAGTAAACCCTGAGGATAAATCCGGAGTCCCTAAGGCAGTCTAATGTCGATTCGGCATTATTCTGGCAACTCCTGCAACGTGGCTGGTACCAAACTGTATCGGCTACTGCCGTTCCTTTGGATCTACCAGCTGTGTGGAGAGGGGGAACATGCTGCATGGGCAACAGCTTGATCTCCATATAACTGTGCCCAAGCTCGCGCCCTGGAGAGGACACTCCAGCTTCACCCTATAGGTGTCGGCAAAACACGGGAAGTAGCAGTTACCGGTTATAAGCATTTTGCCCAATTGGCGTAAGGCATGGCACCAGGGGCTACTTCCGACAGTGGAAGAGGTTCTAGGATCTCACTGGACAGCTACCGCCCGCTTCAAGCTGGGCAGCCCCCTGTCAATAAGGTGTTGTCCCGCCACTGTCTGCTTTCCCCATTGGGTGCATGGGGATTAGGGTCAAACCCGAACTGTGGACAGAAAATATTGCACCAAGCAATTATCAGAATAATAGAAATAAGCAAACTCTCAGATTAGGATGCT
Organism: Oreohelix idahoensis; assembly: GCA_024509875.1. Classification (NCBI taxonomy): domain Eukaryota; kingdom Metazoa; phylum Mollusca; class Gastropoda; order Stylommatophora; family Oreohelicidae; genus Oreohelix; species Oreohelix idahoensis. The sequence goes on along the minus strand of JAMPIV010019419.1, from coordinate 792,372 downwards.
GGAACGTCCGGACTATGTTGACTGGACTATCCGAAAACCTACAGGACGTAAACGATGTAAGGAAGACAGCCATAATTAATGATGAGCTTAAACGACTTAAGGTGGATATAGTTGCACTTCAGGAAACGCGCCTGGCGGACTCTGGAACGGTGAGCGAGAAGGACTACACATTTTATTGGCAAGGGAAAGATGTTAATAAAACTAGAGAACACGGAGTAGGTTTTGCGGTCAAAAAATCGCTAACTAAAATGGTTGAACCAGGCGAGAATGGATCAGAACGCCTGTTAACGCTCCGCCTGCAAACTAGCACAGGTCCCATCACCCTTGTCAGTGTGTATGCTCCTACTCTGTACTCTGCCTCAGAAGCTAAAGATGAGTTCTACGAGAATCTAGCAGCAGTCATCAAAAGCATACCTAGGCAAGAACAGCTTGTTCTCCTTGGTGACTTTAACGCTAGAGTGGGTGCCGATAATGTTTCATGGCCTTCATGTCTGGGCAGGTTTGGTATTGGCAAGATGAATGAAAATGGACAACGGCTCTTAGAGCTGTGTGTCCACCATGACCTCTGCGTAACCAACACCTATTTTCAGACAAAACCCCAGCATAAGGTGTCATGGAGACACCCACGATCCAAGCACTGGCACCAACTGGACCTGATTCTCGTCAGAAGGCCACTTCTCAGGTCTGTGCTCTCCACGCACTCGTACCATAGTGCAGACTGTGATACAGATCACTCCTTGGTTTGCTGCAAAATCAGAGCACAACCAAGAAAACTCTATCGTGTCAGACATGAAGGGAAACCACGCATTGATACCAGCAAGATGTCAGACCCTGTCATGATCGCTCAATTTACTGCGACCTTCAAGAAAGTGCTCAGCAGCCCTCAGCATGGTGATACTATTACAGAGAACTGGGAGCATCTACGGAACACCATTCAAAGTACTGCAATTGCCACCTTTGGTAAAAAAAACGGCAAAGTCAAATGACTGGTTTGATTCCAGCTCAGTGAGAGCATCCAGATCGCAGCGCAAACAGGCAACGTTAAACAAATGTATTACTGTATAAAGAAAGCACTTGGCACCCAAAAAAGTAAGACGGCACCGCTAAAAATCATCAGCGGAGAGAAGTTAACCGATAAGGGTAAGCAGATGGAGAGGTGGGTCGAGCACTACTCTGAGCTTTATGCTAGAGAAAATACCGTTACGCCTGCAGCCCTTGATGCTGTCAAATGTCTGCCAACTATGGAGGAGCTGGATGCCGAACCAACATTAGAGGAACTCAGCAAGGCCATTGATAGCTTGGCCTCTGGCAAAGCACCAGGCAGTGATGGGATTCCTCCTGATTTAATCAAATGCTGTAAGAGCACGCTATTACATCCCCTGCATAGGATGCTGTGCCAGTGCTGGGAAGAAACAACTATTCCTCAAGACATGCGAGATGCCAAGATTGTAACACTGTACAAAAATAAAGGAGACAGAAGTGATTGCAATAACTACAGAGGCATCTTTCTTCTTAGTATTGTTGGTAAGGTTTTTGCCAAAGTCGTCTTAATGCGACTACACAAGTTAGCTGAGCGCATATATCCAGAGTCACAGTGTGGATTCCGAGCTGGTAGATCAACAACAGACATGATCTTCTCTGTCCGCCAGCTTCAGGAAAAATCAAGAGAGCAGAAAAGGCCTTTATAGACCTCACAAAAGCATTTGACCTGGTTAGTAGGGATGGTCTCTTCAAAATCCTCCTGAAAATAGGCTGCCCTTCTAAAATGCTGGAAATGATAAAGTCATTCCATAACGACATGAAGGGAACAGTCCAATATGCTGGAAGCACGTCACAGCCCTTTGACATACGAAGTGGAGTTATAAACAAGGCTGTGTTCTGGCTCCGACCCTCTTCGGGATCTTCTTTGCCTTACTCTTGAAACATGCATTCAGAGATGCAACTGAAGGAATATGCCTTCACACTAGGTCAGATGGCTGTCTGTTTAATCTTTCAAGGCTGAAGGCAAAAACAAAAATCAGAAGGGTCACTATAAGAGACTTGTTGTTCGCTGATGATGCTGCAGTCGTCACTCAAAGCCAACAGGAGCTTCAGAACTTGATGAATCGCTTCACTAAAGCATGCAAGGACTTTGGCCTCACAATAAGTCTAAAGAAAACGAATGTGCTGAGTCAGGATGCGGGTGCTGCACCAGTTATCACTATCGATAACTATGAGTTGGCAGTGGTGCACCACTTCCCATACCTAGGGTCTACCATCAATGACAAACTCTCACTGGATACAGAAATCGACAGCCGCATTGGCAAAGCTGCAGCTACCTTTGCCCGCCTCACATCGCGTGTTTGGGGAAACTCCAAACTCACAACGAAGACCAAAGCTGCGGTATATAATGCCTGCGTCACCAGCACACTCCTATATGGCAGCGAGACCTGGACGACTTATGCTAAGCAAGAAAGTAGGCTCAATACCTTCCATTTACGGTGTCTACGCCGCATCCTCGGCATTTCGTGGAAAGATAAAGTGACAAATGTCGAGGTGTTGTCACGTGCTGGCCTTCAAAGTATGTATACACTGCTTAGACAGCGCAGACTTCGCTGGCTTGGCCATGTTCGCTGCATGGAAGATGGTCGCATCCCAAAAGATATCTTCTACGGACAATTAGCAGATGGCAAGAGAACAGTTGGGCGACCACAGCTGAGGTTCAAAGATGTATGCAAGAGAGATATGAGGGCACTGGACATGGATCCAGCAACATGGGAGGATGAAGCTGCCGATCGCACTAAGTGGCGATGCTATTTACGGCGCCACCTCAGACTGGGCGAAGAGAGGCTCACGCAACAAGCAGAGGAGGGGAGAAAACGTCGAAAGGAGCACCAGGAAAATAAGCAGCTGAGGGCTGTCACCTCAGTCGGCGCATTCCCATAGTCAGTTATGACTGAAGGGGCTATTATTATAGTTGAAAGACGGAATTCGGGCTGGTGTAAATTTAAAACATTTATTCATTATTTTAGGAGAAAAAAAAAACAGCAAATACATTTATCTCGGTAGGACAAATGTTGGGCCCTGCCTTATGCTGAGACGCGGCACATACAAGTTAAGATCTTTGTAAAAGATTGATTAATTAAAACATATTTTGCTTAATTAAAATATTGCTATTCTATCGACACTAGTTTATTAATTTTCACCCGATAACATTCTTTGTTTTCTGTATAACAAACAAACAAACAAACAAAAAATGGCGTGGGGGGGGGGGGGGGAGGGGGGGGAAAGAGCTTTATGACGTCACATAAGAGAGGGACCTTAGTTTTTGTGACGAAATGTGACAATTGGGAAGGGGTTTAAAAAATGGCCAAAATTGCGTTCCGTGATATATGAACGATGCCAAATACAGACGAGACAATCTTCTTTCACATTGCGAATGCGCCTCTTAACGCATGGTGCGTAATAGGCGTCTGTTTCATGACCTTCCCCTCCCTACTGATCAGCAAGAATAAAGGAAATAAGGCATTAAAAAATTTAAAAAAAGAAGAACAATAAAATGAAAAAAAGGAAGGTAAATCCTGAAAGACAGTCGATATTTACAAAGGAGTTGACAGAAAGCGGGATATAACCGTAGGTGAAAGCGATGGCAAAAGCACTTAACACAATAAGCAAAATAAAAAGATTATGTCAAAGACCGCGATTGTGTATTTTATCTAGCCATCTTGAAAGTCAATAATGTGATCCACTTTGGACGCGAATACAAACAGTATTAAAATCAAACTACAAATTGTCAAAGAAACACAAAATAGTGTTGATAAAAACAGACGAGACTATCGGAAGAAGAATTTATAAACAGACTAAGTAAAGATAATACTGAATGCAGGATTCTAATAGTAGAAAGACTAATAATAAACTTGATAAATTCAAATGTTTTTATAGTTACAATGGAATGGTGGGAAATTGTCGTGGTTGAGTAAAGTGTAGAGTATTTGTCGAGTTGGACAATAGTAGTGAAATCGACAAGGGATAGTGGACTGACAGAGTTATAGATTACACACACAGAAAGGTGTAAATAGGAGATGGACTTGAGACAACCTGGAAGAAGATTTATCAAAGTGATCTCTCTCTTCAAGCCTCAACTCACTTTTACTGTCTAAGCATCCCCTGCTCTCACTCTTTTCTCATATCATACATAGAGATTCTAGTAAAGAGCTAAAAATGTAAATATGGATGAAAAGGGTCGGGAACAGCGCATTAATAAATGTGTAAACTTTATTAAAGAAGAAAAGCATGGAATTAATGCATCTCATCATAACATCATAAATGACATCAAAAAATCATCAGCAATCTCAATAATCATCAAAAGTCATCAAAATCATCAATAGTCATCAAATACGCGAAATACACCAACACACGCACACACAACCCACCGACATGAACCTGTAGAACACAGAGAGATAAATAATCAAGTGGCAGTCCTTCCGTTTTCGGGGACCAGATGAAATAGTCCAGACAGTGTCTTATATGTAGATCCTTCGTGAGGGACTAAGCCTACAAAACTGTCCTTGTTGGTACTAAACGTTGGTGACTCTCCCCTACTGGCGCGAGTTGGACTGGAAGACTCTATTTACCTCCTGTTTACCAAAATGAATAAACTGCGTGTCAGTCCTTCCGTTTTCGGGGACCAGATGAAATATTCCAGACAGTGTCTTATATGTAGATCCTTCGTGAGGGACTAAGCCTACAAAACTGTCCTTATTGGTACTAAACGTTGGTGACCCTCCCCTACTGGTGCGAGGTGGGCTGGGGGACGCTGTTTATTTCCTGCTGACCAAATAAACAAACTGAGCGACAGCCGGTCCGCCTTCGTGGGAAGAAAGTTACTAGCTCCAGGAAAGAGTCTTACGTGCAGATGTCCTTCAAGGCGATAGGGTAAACTGCACATCTTTCCTTGTTGGTGCTAACTTTAGTGCCCTCTACTGGCGCGAGCGGGGCTGGAACTCTGTTTATGTCTTTGGCTGGCCGCTCCTAAGTGCGAGGTTCTACATAATCCAGAAATAAGCCATGGGACGAAGTCACTTGAGGACAACTGATCCCAAGGCGTGCTTATCCGGCGCTAGGCTCTGCCTGGCTGTAAATCCTGTTTAACTGGTTTGACTGTGGGTTGCTGAGTGCCCCGTTTAGGCACAAAAAGGCGGGTGATATGGAATTCTGCTATAGGCATGCTGGGCGATTTTGATATTCTGGAAGCGGCAATGCTCTGGCTGGTAATCCAATAGGCGAGTAGAGAGCTACTACTGCATTTGGTGATTCCAGATTTAGCGTTGGCTCCGTTGCACTGCGTGAGCTTAACTTGGCGTTGACAAAAGGGTTTAGGTTCAGGAACGGGGTTTGACTACTCGTGACGCTAGCGGTATTCAGAAACCCTCTAGATCGAAGAGGACATGTCGTTCTTCGCCTGACTGGAGTCTGCTCTAGCGATTCGGTCTTCCTGAAACTGAGACCCAAAAAGACACCTTTTACCTCAATCAACGACAAAATCAATCTAATGCTTTATAACCTAGTTATGCTCCGCTCCTTCCATTCTATCAATTATAGCATGTGCCCGCATAGGCTTGATATCTTTTGTACACCCATGTACCTGTCATTAAATGTTCTGACAGCAAAATCTCCTCCTTTTCTTCCAATCTCAACATACAGGAAACCTAACCTGTAGTTACAGTTAAATGAATATGCTTATTCATCTTACAACATTAAATGAATTTACATAAACAGATTACAGCATTTGACATTACAAAATAAGTCATATGTCCCTTTGGGGAAATATATTAATATTCCACAAAATGAGTACAAAGAAAATGCAACGTTCTAGCTATAATAATACAGTTGTGGCTAAATCATAAGATAGAATTATATCTATGCCTAGTGACTGCTTTCTGTGAAAGTTATAGACTATTGCCTAGCCACACAAGTAAGCACAAAATGATTCTCCCTTGCCACTAGAAATATCTATCAAAAAGGAATGTGACTTTCTCCTATAATTCAGTGTTTAAGTGAATAATCCACATCTGACGTTATCTTACAGAAATGGCAGTTAATGCCTATTCTTAACCCATGATAAGCATCTGTGGACTTATTCTACGCCTAGTGAGTGTTTGTCTTTGTAAGTCTATCATTTAACCCATTATAAACCAAAAACAGCTTAAACACCACTTAATTAAGGCTGAATACGGCACAACACTATCACTGAAGTAAATTACTGGGAGAAGTCCTCACATTCCTATCAGATATATATAAAAAACTCTGTAACATGAATATATCATATTATAAGATATGTCAACTCACCCCGAAAATGACTAGAGAATAGGCCTTAACATATAGTTCTGTTGTTAAAGTTTGCCTTAATTCTCATGATGGTCCATCTCGGGCCAGGAATATCTTCACGAGTATGTTGGCTTATTAATCCCGTCTACTCTTATAGATTACAAAGGACGCTCCCCCCGGACACCTGGCCTGCATATTTCTTCAGAGGTATCGGCGGAATGCGTAATCAAGAGAGTAAGACAAAGGTTATTCTAGAGACATCAGAAGTCAACAACCGCAAGAAAGTTCCCCCCGATAGACATAATATTATGGTCGCTAATGCGTTCCAAGGGGCAAAACCCAGAGACTGACCGCGATTGTTACCTCCCCCTGAATCCGATCAAACTCGTTACCCAGGCCTCAAAGGGTACTAGCCGCTCGTGATCAAACGTTTTAAAGCGACCAGAGAAATGTTTGTCTGGTCAAGCGAGCCACCGGTGCGTTGATGTAATATTACCGCTGCGCTGACCGTTTCTGACCAGTGGGGGATTTCTACTGAAAGCCAGAACGTAAACACATCAGGTGGGGTTTGAGAAGGTGAAAATGAAAGAAAATAAAAATACAAAATGTCTACGAAAACAGAACATTAAAATAGTTAATAACATATGGAACGAAATGGTAAAATAAATTATCGGTCACGTGACAGAAGTCTCTTCACATTTATACAGTTACAATAAGAAACTTCAAAGAAAAAAGAGTATTCTGTCAATAGGTCAATGTTCTTCAAAATGTCAAACAGTTTAGTTCCCGGGGGGAAAAACACACACACACACACTTTATTTTTTTTAATTTAAAAATAATTTTTAAAACTGTTATATGACGCATTGTTCAATCTGACTCGAGGTGGGCCCTTTCGGTTATAGTTGGGGTATAGTGTGTGAATTTTGTTTATTCAATGTTACCGCTAAATTGGTCTTAGCCCTGGGAAGGGCTGACCCTGAGAAGGACCACTTGCTGACTGTCTGAATAGGTTGTCATAAGAGGGTTTGATGTTATTAAATGATGGGCTATCCTGGACAAGTAGGTGTATCAGATGATACCAGGATAGTGCCAGATAAGAGACTGGTCTTATAAGTAATATCCCCTTCTCTGAAAAGAGCAAGGGTGTATAGATATCAAAGTGGGGTCAAGCTATGTAAGTTCTCAGAGAAGATGATGATGATGTACTCTGAGTCCCTAACTGCTACCTCTTCTGATCCCAAATTGATTTAGCTACGGGTCTAGGGGAATGTATTTAATATAATTAATGATTTATTTCAAACAGAACTTCAACTTTAACAAAATTAATTAAGCAAGGCTGTATGAAATTTTCTGTACAATTTAATTGTCCTGAACCTCAATCTTTTTGGTCAGGAATTCTCAAAATCAAGAAAATGCTTATTTACATAATAAAATAAATATTTTGGAAAATCTGTTCCATTTCTGTAAAGGGATCACTGGAATGACTACACACACAGTTCCTGTTCCTAATATTGATAATGCTACTAGTCCTACACTGTAAGGTCTGATACTCTCATCATACAACGGTGTTTAAGTTTTCTTGGGTGAATGAGTTTGGATGAACTGACATTGCCTTCTTAAAGGACTTAACTTTAGACTGTTGCTGCTGCTGTTCTTTCAATAGTAGTCAGGATCACCAACTTTGTGACTCCTGGCTGAGAAGATGGGGTCTATCTCCAGGCTTTATATGGAGCTCTCAACTCCCACACGCTCCTCTTCTCACTTTAATGCAGCCACGAGGTAACTTCGTGATATAACCTGGAATAGAAGGACAACCCATTCCATGTAGAAGTCTGCCTCAATCAATTCACCCCTAAACAATATTAAACTTACCATCGTCAGTTATTTGTGCTAACAAGTTGCACAAGACCTTGAATTCCGTTGTCTACAATCAGTTTCATGTAATCATTCTTTCTCTGTGTTGATTCAATGTTTGGGTCCCTCGTCCATGTTTGGCTTCCATACAATAATCATGGCAAGTACAATACAGTATGTGACCTATTGATTACTTCATTCTAACCTTCCCTATATGTTTAACACATGATCTTTGAACAGTGTGTCACTCCAGAAGAATATACTAAATTAAACCACTACTAACACTTACTGACACAAATTTGTTGCCAATTTGCAAACACTATACACCAATTTTTCATTTCGTACAAGCCTGCTTACTACACACATTCCTACTTAGGTCAGCGTGACACAACACATCCCGCCGGCAGTATTCGAATTAATATGGAACACATAGCCTGTTTACTTACAGGTCAATCATTTAACAAAGTATGCAAATAAAATTATCTTTCTTACCCTCAGGTAAATACGTTCACACACACACAAGCTGACTGGCCGTAAAAGGGTTCTTAGCATTGCTCTCTCAGTTCAAACGGCAAAGGCTTGGTCCTACTGTCTTTTAGGATACGTCAGCTCGGCGTGGTTTTTATGATTCAATGGCGGAAAACCACAAAATGTTGTTACTATTTATAGAACTACACCCGACCAATCAGAGGAAAAGTCAAAAAAAAATTTTTTTGAGATTAGTACTTATGCGGTTCTAAGCGTGTCTGTATAATCTGAACATATTTGAATATTTTATATTATAGTTATTAGTTGACCGATTTTAATTATCAAAAGTGATAATTAAACGGCCAATTTCTCTTTATCGTTCTATTTAGTTTTCCCTTAGTTATTCCTTTGCATTTCAATCTGGGTAATTTTTAAGTAATTAAATTGGGCATTACCCTGATGTGAAAATATCACTAAATTAAATTTTTCTAAGTTAATATAATTTTATTATGAGGAAATCTTTATGTTTAGGTGTTAAACAATATCAGCGCTATAATTCGAGATATCCCTTTCCTTTTAATTATGTTTAGTTATTAAGAATTAAATTATCTACGTTCGGTAAAAAACACAAAATAGGCATTATTTCCACGTCAACCAAAATTTTCTTATCACTACAAGAAAAGGAAACGATTTGATTGGTTGTTAAATTGGTACTATGCTCTTAGATAAATTTTGGTGGGCGGTAACTTTTGACTTGTTTCCTAGACAAATTCAAATACACTAAATAAATTGTTGGCGGTAAATTTGACTGGGCCCTCAGACAAATTTCAAATACTATAGTTATTTATAGATTTTAAAAACACATTAACTAGTTTTTGAGCGTGTTGTCATACAGATTCACTTCACTACATAGGTCACGTTGTTTGCTTATTTCGAACAATGTCACTTGTCCAAACACGTGCTGTTTTCCTTTATATATATATATATATATATATATATATACATATACATATATATATATATATATATATATATATATATATATATATATATATATATATATATATATACATATACATATACATATACATATACATATACATATATATATTTATATATATATATATACACATTAAAAAAAAAATTTTTTTTAATTTAAATTTAAATTTTTTAATTTTTAAAAAAAATTTAAATTTAAAAAAAAAATATTACTTTTTAGAGCACCATATAAAAATGTGCCACCAAAAAATATAGCAATTTGTTTAGCAAGCACTAGGCTTGGATTCATGATTATAAGTTGTGGTGTTTTTATTGTTATCCATGTTCTCACTTGTATGTTGGCAGCATTGAGTGCCCGTTTGTTATGTTGATAATATAGACCTCCTAGGAAACGTGCACCGTGGTTTCATTGACAGTTTGTGCACGTTCTACACACAGAATGTACACAGCGCCGGATTATTCATTAGGCCCACTAGGCACGGGTCTAGGACTGCAGGCTTAAAGGGCCCCAGCGGAAAAAAAGCAACGGAGTCATAACGCACAGAGCTCTAGTTACAGCAACGGCATGTGCGTGCAGGGTAATAGGACCTGTTCACAGTTAGTTTATTAGTTATTTCTACCCCCGTTTTTTTCCTTTTTTTTTAAAAATTATATTGTCTTTGCAGGGGCTCCACCACTGTTAACAAAATCTAGGGGATGTAACGAACACTTTTTTTTTTTACATGTTATTATATATTAATAAAAACATTTATCTGAAATCCATTAGTTTTTCTTTCTATTTTACGTTTTAGAAGATTTGAGAGGGGCCCCAAAATATCTTAATAGCCTAGGGCCTCCGGAGTTCTTAATCCGGCGCTGAATTTATATACACACACTCACCACATAGAATGATATATCAAGTTATTGCACAGAAGAGCACATTTACGACAAATGCAAATTAGCAAGGAAAGACAAAAGTTACAGGACAAGAAATAAAAACAGAAAGTGTGCAAAGGTAACCACAGTGCACGTTTTCTAGGTTGACCATATTATCAGCTAACCAAACTAGCACTCATAAAATCAATTAGACTAGCACAAAATTTGAAGTCAGTGCTTCAATTAGAGCTAACGTCGATCACAGCAATTCCAACAAAAGCTACAATAGCAAACACAATTTTAAAAAATTAAGTAATACCCGAAGTGAAACGAACGTCAAAGAAATGCTGACAAGAAAATGAACCCTAAAAGAAAAAAAAAATTAATGATACAAAAGCTGTTTTGTTTTAAAAAAAAAAGAGGAAACTAAACAAACCACGTGGATTGGAAATAATAAGAAACGCAGAATAGATCTTGAAGACAATTTTTAAAAACAAATTCAACAACAAATAGCTAAGGATGGCGTTTAATTAGCAGGCGTGAAAGAAGAAAGCGAAGATATATTGAAAAGGGTTGAGTCACAACGATCAATTGTAAACAGCGAGGGAAAAAAAGAAACAAGAAGAAAAACAAGAAGACAATTAACAGATAAATACGTGGAAAATACGTAAATACGTATCTTTCTCAATCAATGTAAAAGAAACGTGAATACAATCTTCGATGAGCGGACATTAGTTTTATCTCAGTACAATTGTTCTACAGACATTCAATGTTCTTTGGACAGGTCGTGAACAGACAAGAATGAGAGAATTTGTATAACAACAGGTAGACTAAACTTAGATGATGAGGAAGGCTAAGGCGGCAGGCGTGATGCTGACCACATCACCCCTAGTGTGCCGATGGTCAAGAAAATATAGGCCTAACACCATATTCCCAATATGCCTCAATGGGCATGTGACGGAATCCTTGACCTTTTTGCCTTTTATGAAAAAATACCGAAGACATAGATGATTCAAGACAGCATAGAACGTAGGAAATGGAGAGATGTAATCGCCAACGTCAGTTGACATGCCTTGCATTAAATGAATCAGCCGTACTTCTTCTGAAGTTCAATAAATGAAATGGGACAGACTCTGTAAGCTCGTCATCTTTCATTAATATTCTATTATCAGTTCTTACTTACTTAGTAGTTCCCCTTCTACCGTGAGGTGTAGAGGTTTGGAAGAGAGAGCGCCAGACTATCCTATCGGCTGTCTTCCTCCTGGCCAGGTTCCATTCTAATCCTCGGTCCTTCAAAGATTGTCTTATGTTGTCGTCCCAGCGGACTTTGGGTCGTCCTGGGGGTCTGGATCCCTGGCTCTTTGTTTCCCATGCTTGTCGTGGTAGCCGGTCTTCTCCCATTCTGCAGACATGGCCAAACCATCTTAATTGGGACTGTTCTACTTGGGTCTGCAGGGGGTGGGATTTAAGGCCTTGACGTATCATCTGGTTGCGTACCATGTCTCTTCTTGTTACTTCAACCATCTTCCTCAGATACCTCATTTCTGAGGTTTGGATCTGGCTTTTGTGGGTTGTAGTCATTGCCCATGACTCGCATCCATATGTCAAGACTGGGACATAGGTGGAGCGGTATACAGCCATCTTCGTTTTCTTACCAACCTCTTTCTTGCTGAGTAATCCTCGATTTATGGCCTGAAAAAGTCTCCCAGCTGCTGCTTTTCGAGTGGCCAACTCTTCTTATGCCTCCCTTTCGGTCTATAATAGCTCCGAGGTATTTAAAGTGGTCGACCTGCTCCAGGACCTGTTCTCCCAGCTTAATCTGATGTCTTCTTTCTTCTCGTGATATCACAAATTATTATATATATATATATATATATATATATATATATATATATATATATATATATATATATATATATATATATATATATATATATATATATATATATATATATATATATATATATATATATATAATATATATATATATATATATATATATATATATATATATATAATAAATATAAACATATAATTGTAAATTTTTATATTATATATATATTTTATATAATTTATATAATTTTAAATTATATAATATAAATTATATAATTGTATAATTATAATATATAAAATATCAAAATTATATAAAAAAAATTATATAATATAATAAAATTTAATATTTGTTATATTTTATTAATATTTATTAATTATAATAACATGATAACAAAATTATATAATAAATTATATAATATTATTATTATATAATAATAAAAATTATATATATATATACATATACATATACATATACATACATACATACATACATACATACATACATACATTCTTCTTCTTCTTCTTCTTCCGTCCTTAGCCACCGACCGTCAAAGCAGTCAGTGGCCATTACGCCTAGTGGCGTCTTAGGGCAACAGCAGATAGGTTTTCTTTGCCATTGTTTCCCATCACGCCTAATGGCGTCTTTAGGGCAACGGCAAATCAATCCATTTGCTGTTGTTTCCGTAATCGAAGTGACTGGCAAACTGGTGATCAGCCCGTTGTGACATACATACATACATACATACATACATACATACATACATCATACATACATACATACATACATACATACATACATACATACATACATACATACATACATACATACATACATACATACATACATACATACATACATACATACATACATACATACATACATACATACATACATACATACATACATATATATATATATTATAATAATAAAATTATATAATATAATTCTACAATAAAACTATAATAAAATCTTTGTTGCTAAATAGTGGAATTCTAACGGAATATAAAATTCAACGGCGTATGTGTTAAAAATCCACGCTACTGATTCTTTTCAATAAACCGGTAAGTAAACTAGTTTTCTTCTTTTTGTTTTGTTACTTGAAATACAAATAATAGTACAAATATGTGCTACTGTATTTCCATCTAATTTTATTTCAAATTATTAGCTAACCTAAACGAAAATGCAAATTGGGTCCGAAACTCATGATCGGGTCCATTTTCCTGCAATGCGGGTACGACCGAAAATGGCGGCCAAATTTTAGTTGTCGTCACTCTATATATCAAGGGCACTAGGCCAAACCATCTTAGTTGGGACTGTTCTACTTGGGTCTGCAGGGGGTGAAATTTTAGGCCTTGACGTATCGTCTGGTTGCGGACCATGTCTCTTCTTGTTACTTCATCCACCTTCCTCAAATAACTCATTTCTGAGGTTTGGATCTGGCTTTTGTGGGTTGTAGTCACTGCCCATGACTCGCATCCATATGTCAAGACTGAGACATAGGTGGAGCGGTATACAGCCATCTTCGTTTTCTTACAAACCTCTCTCTTGCTGAGGAATCCTCGATTTATGGCCTGAAAAAGTCTCTCAGTTGCTGCTTTTCGAATGGCCAACTTTTCTTTGATGCCCCCCTTTCGGTCTATAATAGTTCCGAAGTATTTAAAGTGGTCGACCTGCTCCAGGACCTGTTCTCCCAGCTTAATATGATGTCTACTTTCTTCTCGTGATATCACCATTTATTTTGTTTTAGAGCTGCTTATGACCATCCCTCTCTTCTCCAGCTCTTCCTTCCAGACTTGCAGGTCGGATTGGAGATGTGCCTCTGATTTAGCAATCAGGGCAACATCATCAGCAAATGCAAGCTCTAAAATACAGACCTGTCTCATCTTCCAGTACCCCACTGAATGCTTTCTTGTTCTCTCCTTACATGCCTTGATGACATCGTCCATGACAGAGATTATGTAAATAGATTACATATATCAACACGTCTTTGCTTCCACTTGGGTCCCACCTGGCTTCCTTATTAGTAGGCGCGATTTGTTAACGCAGAACCCCTACACTTCGATGTTTGTCTCACTCATAATTTAGCCACGCCTATTTTTCCTTCCTTTATTTGTCTTACAAGCACTAGGAATGTTTACATACAGACCGATTAACTAGTCCACGACTGGACATGTAACCGCTAGCAAGTAAGAGCAGATAATTGTATTATCACGCGTGCGATTGGGCAAATCATGGAATAGTGACAGATCAGACAATTAACGCGCGTATAGAGAATGAATCGTCTAATGGTAGAACCAAAGGGGCGATAAGTCAAAAATCGTACTTTCGGTAGTACAGTTTTCAGGGGGAATTAAGCATTGCAAGAAAGGGGAGATAATCACAGTTCCCCCCCCCCCCCCGCCCCCACACACGGTCGTTCATGATCCCCAGGGGCAGAAATCAGCTACAGTGGTGTGGACGAGATCAAAGAGACGATTTGCTCGTGGAACAACGTTTGCGGTCGGCATAAGTGTAAAATTTGACTTTCATTCAGAATCGACCGCAGATTTTCCCAAAACACGAGCAAAGGCGTGAAATCTCGCAAGAGATAGCGAATTTCTACTTATTTCATATATATGTATTTACTTACGTACTTAGTCGTTCCCCTTCTACCGTGGGGTGTAGAGGTTTGGAAGAGAGAGCGCCAGACTATCCCACCGGCTGTCTTCCTCCTGGCCTGGTTCCATTCTAGTCCTCGGTCCTTAAAAGATTGTCTAATGTTGTCTTCCCAACAGACTCTGGGTCGTCCTCGGGGTCTGGATCCTTGGCTCTTTGTTTCCCATGCTTGTCGTGGTATCCGATCTTCTCCCATTCTGCAGACATGGCCATGTGATGATATACATTGATACACCGATCCCATTTGTAGTATTTGTATAGTTAAAATAATGTAGAAATAAAAATTAGTGGAGTTGTGAGGTTTCGTCTTCGCCCCGCCTGCAAACGCATCGGGTATTATTAGACAGTAACGAAGAATAAATAATACTATCTTTCCCTAACGTCCTTGAAACTATTTAGAGCATTGGGACACGATCAATCCGGTTTTCATCTGGAGGGGAGAGACGGAAAATGATACACTGACACGCGTTGTTTGGAAGCAAAAAATTGAAAAATACGCGCGACATTGGTTTTGGCAGATTTCAAAATGCAACGAAAAGCCAATACTTGTTCGTTTCATAGGCACGCAGTTTGACATATATAACCACACACACAGCGCAGTGTCTGCCAAGTAGCGTATTTTTCTGACGTAACGACTTGTGGTTTCGGTTTGAACAACGGGGAGAGGGGACAAAATGGAGTATTTATAGAAAAGTAGAAATTTCCGAATATTCTGGAAAATATATGGACTTCTTTATTACAAGGGATATGACCATAAAACTTGGTTAGTTAGATATAATATCTCTTCCTGAGTAATAATATGTTTTAAAATATATACTGAAGCACATTAAAAACGCACCACTATTATATATACTGATGTCGAGAAGCTGGAAAAAAAAAGTGTGGGAATGGATTTTCCCCGTGTTTGCCAAGAGGTAGAGAGCGAATGGCTGCTGGAATGGAAAGTGTATGATTCAACCCACGGGTTTGTGTACAGACTACATAAAAACGATAAAAGTTACACGTGCAACACGATTCCCAACAGCTATGACCCTGAAAATGTGTACACGTTGTGGCAGTATACTCGGTATAAAAAGGCCGTTGAGACAAAACACCCAGTACATGTGCTTGAAATGCCACGACTATCTGAAAACGACCGCCAACGAGCCATTGGTATGTTGGAGACCGGAATGAGCTCGCGGGCCATTGCCAGAAGGATGAATTGCCATCACAGCACTATTGTACGTCTCAATGAACGTTACGGAACCACTGGCAGTGCCCGGGAAAGACTTCGGAGTGGCCAACCACGAGTTACTACCCCTGCGCAAGATCGTCATATTGTGCTGAGTTACCTAAGGAATCGTACTCTCCCGGCAGATCAAACAGCAAGAGCAATGGTGGGTAGACATGGGCAAGTCTCTTGAATGACAGTCATATGACGACTCAGAGATACAGGCCTTACTGCAAGACGACCTTATGTTGGGCAAAACTTGACTCACAGACATCGTCAGCAGCACCTGCAATGGGCAGAGTAACATGTCAGATGGACTAGACTGCAGTGGAATGCTATCCTATTCACAGACGAGAGCAGATTCAACATATCCTTTGCTGATGGATGTATGCGGATTTGGCGACGGTGTGGAGAGCGGTTTCCAGATTGCTGTGTCAACCGATTTGGAGGTGGCAGTATTCACATTTGGGGATGATTCAGATTTCACCATCGCTTGCCTCTTCACGTCTTCCATGGAAATGTTAATGCTTTGACATATCGAGATGAGGTTCTGGATGCACTGGTTGCTCCTGCGTTCACAATTTATCCAGAATTGCAGCTTCTCCAGCAGGATAACGCACGTGCATTTTTTTGTATTTTTGGTTTTCTCCCTTGCCTGCACAGAATGCAATGCATTTCATAACAATCAAATGTACAAATTAATGACCAGCATGGATTCATAGGAAAATGAATAAAGATTCAAGATATGTAAACTTGTAAACACTTATATTTACATTTCACACTCTGTTCCTGGATTATACAGGTGGTGCGTTTTTAATGTGCTTCAGTATAAATTCCTCCAGATAATAATAAAGATATGGTCATAATATTGTATAGGTTCGTACAGACAGTCGGACAGACCCTAGTGTTTGCATTCACTATCGGTGACAATTTTTTGCACGCGTTGTTGAAAAGAAGCAGAAGAGGGAGGGTCAAAGTCCAAGAGGGGAACGTTAGGAGTTAGAGGCAAATGTGTTAGGCCAAAATGCAAGTCTATTTTTAACTAACGCCAAGATCGGGACGGACCGACAGACAGAGGTACCCCGAAAGTGGGCTGTAATTTTGGCTTTCTTTTCAAATTGAAGTCTGAATTGGGAATCGTTCGATCTCATTGGCCAACACATTTAATATTACTGCAAAAATTTGACGGCTCGACGCCATTTGACTAATACTGTCCCTCAGCCAGGACGATGTACTGAAGTATGAATTTTAACTAAAACTAAAGTAAATACTTAAACAAATTCAGAGTCAAGCCAGCAGCAAAGCTGAATCTGTGCCATGGTCATCGTTCCTGTGTTTATTCATTGAATTCGTGGTAAGGCAGAAATTATTAATATTTTATTTAAAAATGTGAGTGAGAGATACTGCCAAATGAAAAATATTACGACAGTAAGTACATAGTCGAGGTCCCTAGCTGACTTCTGCAGGGCCTAGAGGTTGGTTTAGCTTGTAGCAAATTACCAGAGATGTAGAATACACATTATTTCTTAGGTGGTCAGGTGGAAACATATCACCCACCTTATTGTATGGAAAAAAGAGATTAATGATAATATGGCAGATACAGGCAGCCATTAGAGGAGAGGAATGTGAAAAAACTGGTACACCTTGTTATGTGGATGAGTTGGGTTTGTCAGATATATCTGACCCAGGTCTTTTATTTTGCATGTATTATAATTTGTGGAAATAGTAGATTAAACATGATGTAAACAAGGAAACATAATTTCATGTTACAGGGTTTTTTTGTCTGGCACTAGTCCGGTGCCAGATTTCTGAGTGAAGAATTTGAGAAGACTTTGTATTCCAGTAGTGATAGGTGTACACGCTGTCTACCCTATTACGTTTGGACAAGTACAACAGTGGCCGTTGGCCGGAGTGACAACTGACAGCCACTATATGTGCTAGATAAGTATATAATCTGGCACATGACCGTTCATCAACGAAAATTAGTGTTTCCCTACTGAAATACATAAAACTATTTCCACCCCAGAAGTTAACATTAAAAGGTGTGAAATAAAGACATGGGAGTGATTACAGAGTCCCGACCCGCCATCCAGTGCTAGTTACCAGTAGTATTAGAAATTTATTAACACCATTATTAGTTTTTTTTAAATATGTATATGGACAAATTGTCCCTTTTGTTTAATTGAATTACCTATATGTATATAAATTGATTTCATTTGAGTTGAAAGTCCTGACCAGAAGAATACTAGGTTCAGTACAAAATAAAATTGTAAAAGAATAGTTTAATACCAAACTTTAAAGCACAGTGTTAGTTCAGTTGATCATAGGATTTAATATTTGTTTATGTGTGTGTGTTTTAGTATTAAATTACCATCACACCACATGTTCATATCCCTAGACACTAGACGTAGTTATCATACATACTAGTCAAGAATAAGTCTGAATGAGATCATGAGGTGGTAGCAGAAAGGCTGCCTGAGAACTCACCCTAATAATTGTTATACTCAGGGGCCTTCACAGCTGACCTCATTCAGTACAATATAAATACATAACAACAACAGTTCATAACATCTAAATCCACCACAGGCCAAACCATCTTAATTGGGACTGTTCTACTTGGGTCTGCAGGGGGTAGGATTTAAGGCCTTGACGTATCGTCTGGTTGCGTACCATGTCTCTTCTTGTTACTTCAACCACCTCCCTCAGATACCTTATTTCTGAGGTTTGGATCTGGCTTTTATGGATTGTAGTCATTGCCCATGACTCGCATCCATATGTCAAGACTGAGACATGGGTGGAGCGGTATACAGCCATCTTCTCTTATATATATATATATATATATATATATATATATATATATATATATATATATATATATATATATATCCCAGCCTTTAAACTCAGTTTATCTAGTACCCACAGAATTTTTCAGAACATCTAGCTTTGATATCTAGATCCATTGTACCAGTGGACTTACTTAGTTTTTTATTTATTTATTGGAGATTGTTTAATTTCTGTGTGGCGTACGGGTCACAAACCTAAACCTACCAGCGGTCTTAATCTGAGAAAAGGGTCTAAGTCTAGTCCAACAACTACAAGAAAGAACAATTCTTATGTAAATATCGGGTCTTCAAGGTTGACCTGGTTGGCCTCCTGTTTCACCTAGAGAGAGAGAGAGAGAGAGAGAGAGAGAGAGAGAGAGAGAGAGCGTACTAATATATGACTTAAGAATAACAGTAACTAGACGTTTAGCTACCCAGATTCTTTTTTTTTTTCATTTACATTCAGCCCGCTGTGGCGAAGAAATGTCAAATTTAACATTTCCCGACTACCGACCAATGTGTTGTGAAGAGGATTTACCCAGAAAAGATTTATCTACCTGACATTCTATTTAACTATCGAATATTTCAAGCTACTGTACACTGTGAACATTATATCTCGATAGTGTTTTTCCTGCCTGGACTAATTGCTGTGACATAAACAGATTCAATAAACAGTAACAAAGCAAGCGTTCCTCGAATAAGAGGATTAATCAGTAAATTTGAGGAACTGGAGCTTGTTTTGCCAAACAAACCCAACACAAGATTTGTTATGTGTACCAAGGAGTTCTGCTCCAGACGTTGTAAATCAGCAATTAGGTAAGCGAGATTGAAATGTGGCCACATGTTTGTCAGAGCGAGAGAAAGCAGGAGTGAATAATTCTTCTACTGTATAATCATTGTACTCACTTTGTGTTTTCCTTGTTATGTTTTGCCAATACTGTTCATTTCAGGATAGATTAAATTAGAAACTCTGTTCTTTACAGTACAGGCAAATTCTATACCATAGCGCAAATCTTTTGACCTTTTAGGGGTTAATAACTCTTCTAAAAGGATCTTGTCTCACCAGGGGGGGGGGGGAAGAATTGCACTTATTGGGTTTAATTCTTAGTATTTCTGTAACCTATGATTTTTGTTTATTGCTATTGATATTGGATGTTGTGAAGTTTTCCTATGATAAATAAACTTAACATAAACTTAATTACCTGTGTTGGTCAGCTCGGCCCAATATCCCTACTCCATTAATATAGTTTCACGTTAGTGCGTCAAGTTGTCGTCACTTATCTGTGTGTGTATGTGAGTGGTTATAGTGTATATGTTAATATATACAGAGAAGTATACTGTCTGATCAACAAATTTCAGTCGTAACCGATAGGCTGGACTAAAGTATTTTCTCAATCCAGGGACAGACCATACCTTTCATCATTTCACTCGTGAAATCTATTTCTTTACCTTATCTCTCAATTAGTACCACCTTTTTCAGTTCTATTCAGACGGGACCGGAATATATCTTAATTACCTATAAAAATTTACGACACAAGAGGAGTATGAAAAGATAAGGTGACAGGATATCACCTTGTCTTACACCAGTGGTGGTCCTGAACTCTTCTGACTTATGGTTTGCTGTCGTCACATAATTTCTGCAAGACTTGTAGAAGCTCTGTATAGCATGAATCAGAGGTGCTGGAATGTTATTCCTTGCCAAACAGTCCCAAAGTTTGCTCTAGGGGACCCTGTCAAACGCCTTTTCCAGATCTGTGAAACAAAGATAGTTCTCACTCTTATACTTAAGGGCCTTTTCACTCAGCTGTCTGAGTGTGAAGATTAGGTCTTGAGTATTTCGGTTTGCTCGGAATACACACTGGACCTCATCCAACTGTGCCTCAGCTAGGCGTCGGAGTCACTGCTCTAGGATTCTAGAGTATATTTTACCAGGGACACTGAGAAGGGATATGATTCTATGGTTTCCACATTGTCGATTGCCACCCTTTTTGAAAATTGGTGTTATGATGGCAATCTCCCAATCCTTTGGTATAGTCTTGTTGCACCACGCTACCTGTAGGACCCTTAAGAGTAATAGGTCGCCTGATGCTCCATGTACTTAACCATTTCTGGTGTTATACCATCATGCCCTGCTGCTTTGCCCATCTTGATTTTCTCCAGTGCTGCCTTCAGTTCTTCCATCTTTATGTCATCTTTACCATCATTGGTTTTCTCTTCTGTGCTAGTGGTTATCATTTCTGATGCTTCACCATGCTCACCATCCAAGAGTTCTGAGAAATATTCTTTCGATCTTTCCATTACTTCCTTCGGGGCAGTAAGCAATTTGCCTTGCTTGTCCTTTAAAAATTTGAGAGTGCATTGTTTTTCCTTCCTCATGTTCTTTAGGGACTGATCAATTCACTTTTTATATTTTGTTTCCATTGCCGTGATTTAGCATATTTTACTTTGCTTGTATATATATATATATATATATATATATATATATATATATATATATATATATATATATATATATATATATATATATATATATATATATATATATATATATATATATATATATATATATATATATATATATATATATATATATATATATATATATATATATATATATATATATATATATAGATATATATATATATATATATATATAATACATTACCAGCCATTTCCTTGTGATATGTTATACCAAAGTTAATCTTTCTTTTCTCTCTTTCTGTCTTTTTTTTCTTTCTTGTTCTTTTTTGCGTCTTTTTAAAAACTCTATGTAACATCCTGTTTTAAGGTTCTTGATACCAAATAGCTCATTTCCATTTTGTGTATTTGATTAGCTCTCTTCAATTTGTATTATTACGTTGTTTTTTTTAGATAAAAATTGAAGCCTATTTGCAAGGTGCGTTCCATTCTACATAAACATGATTATATTAGTGCTACCAGACAAATGTAAATGACCTATCAGTCCGCGATTTTCACTTTTACAGAGCGCTGAAATCTCACTGATTTAATTGCCAGTTCGGCTGAATTATATATTACCTAAAATTAATGTATTTTATTTGCTTCCTTAATCTGTTAAAAGCAATTTATTTTAGTCTGATTTCTCATATGTTATTTCATCATTTGTTGGAATCGACCAGACAAGTTACACGGACTTTGAGTTGTGATCAACGGCTAGAATTTCCATGTACCGGTGGTATGAGATTCTCTACTCAGAAAGGCATGAGAATCCACAGAACGAAAAAGGGGTGTGGCAGCTCATCAGTGGGAGATCAACAGCGCTCTGTTTCGACGGGTAAGACGTTAGAAAACCTCAGCCAGGAGTCAATCCACAGGGCTGAGAATACTCAAGTTCATCTGCCTAATGATCTCACACACTTCTTGGACGGAAAAGAGATGCAATCAAGTTTCCACCTGCCAGTGCAAAAGGGCTTTGGGAACAACTGGACGAAGCTTGTCAAAAGAGTTGGATAACAACCTGAAGCAAATAACTTTGGAGAAAAAGCTGGAAATCTTCGGCGACATAATATATCTTCACTGTCGCAAAGTGTTTGGAGTCAAGGAGGGAATGGAAAGTACCCATCACAAAAAAGTAGAAGACAAATCAGAATAGAAGAGATCAGGAAACAGAAGAAGCATGTCCGAAAACTGTTCAAGAACGCAATGGGCACAGAGAAGGAAGGATTACGACAGGTTTGGGAGCACCTGAAAGGCCAACATAATGCCCTTTGTAGAGCAGAAAGGTTGTGCAAGCAGAGAAGGAAAACACGGAGGGATAGGGAAAGATTCTTTAGGAAGTCCTTCAAGTCCGCCAAAGAACTGTTTGAGCAGCCACGGTCGAGAACGCTAAACATCAGGAAAGAAGACCTATTCAGATCGTCGCAAAGATGAACCGCTCAGCAGCATGGCATGCCTTAGATGGCCTAGTAATTCAGGAGCTGAATTCAACACCAAGTCCCCAACAATGCAAGAAATAGAAAGCATTGCCCAGAAAGCACGGTGCAAGTCAGCTCCAGGTCCTAATGGGGTCCCATATGTTATGTATAAGAGATGTCCTGAGGTGATCAAACGACTGCTCCGTTTGCTGAAAAATGCATGGAAAACCCAGCTTGTTAGCAAAGAATGGAGAAAGGCGAATGGAGTCTACATCCAGAAGGAACAAAATTCCACAGACATCAATCAGTTCAGGCCAATTTCACTACTTAATGTGGAAGGGAAGATATTCTTCTCAGTGATGGCTAATACGCTCACCACATACCTCCTGGAAAATGGTAATGTCACAGGAATAGTGACACATCGTTTAATAATGACGTAAAAAGAATAATTTAGGTTTTCAGAAAAGTGATACTGCCAGCGCTACATACAGAGAGGTACTAGTAAAGGTACAACGTCATAGAGATAGTGATGTAAAAGAATTCGAACTAGTCTAGACAACCGGAGAATCAAGAGCAAGATGGGCCTAAAAGATAAGATTAAGATCAAGACCTTTTTATGAAGTTGATATGCAGAATTTCTACAAGAAAAAATATAATATACAATATCATGAGCATTCGAATCAATGGATCAGGTAGAGGTTACTTTGGGACGGCATCGTTATCAACTAAATTTAAATTCACTGTGGAATTTGACTCTCAACGAAGGTCAATTGAGCGAAGGCGTATATTTATGGTGAATTGAATCATTCATGAAAAATGTCTTCTCTGCCAAGATAAGGTTAGTAAAGAAATATTGTTGATTCGATGGGTTAACCCTATACATGGATCGATAACCTGTGAAATTCATCAAAGAAAGAAAATCTTTAAAGGGTACAATAAGGGAACGTTATTCCGGTGAATCCCCCGTATACCTTGCTTAGCCCAAGAACATTAGGTCCATGAATAATTCATAGTTTTTCAAAAGAAGATAGGAAGAAATAATTGTTACGAACAAATGCTAGAAAAGGTGAATACCAATGGTTAAAGTACTACATCAATGATTCTCGAAAATGATTAAGGTTGTTTAAATGTTCTATGATACTGTTGTTTACCTGTGATACTGTTGTTTACCTATGATACTGTTAGTTACGAACTTTGTTCCAGAACATCATCTATTAAGTTGTAACGAATAAGCTGACAGAAAAGAAAGAGTCAATAAAGAAGGTACTGGATATGAAGAACGAAATAAACAATTACAGACGAAGTCAGAAGCCTTGGTTCTTTTGATGTAGTTCAATTTGGAGAACAATTTTGATCATAGTTCATTCAGTTTTCGTGTAGTTGAATTGACTCAATTCGCTTTATTTGAATTCATTCTTTTAATTTGTTGAGAAGAGAAAAAAAAATACTGAGGAACAATAACCATAATGCAAAAATGTTGAAGACGGGAGGGGTACAAAAACTGTTTCACAAATAAAAAATAAAAAAAATTATAAACCAGAAGGTTACAGGGAAGAACTACCACTTTACAAAACCTAAACCCACGAAGAAAAAAAATTAGATACATAATCTAAATCTTGTGCGGCCTTTAAGTCAACAACCTGGTACCACCAACAAAATAATGTTGGTTCACGGATCACAACGATAAATTATGCGAACTCGCTGTGACAGTTACATTGACACTACCATCCAGAAACGAGGTATGCCAGGTACAGCAGGGTGTCTAGAGCATGCCACAATGATCTAGAAAGCAATTCAAAAGGCAAAGTCTGACAGAACAAGTCTCCATGTAATCTGGTTGGATCTAGCTAATGCTTATGGATTCGTTCCACATCAGATGTTGTGGCAGGCCTTGGAAATGTACCATGTTCCACACGAAATTGCAGCAATGCTGAAGCTGTATTTCGCAGGGTTCTCTGTCAGATTTTCAACCAGAGAGTACACAACGAAGTGTATTGACCTACAAGTTGGAATTGCGATGGAATGTACCATCTCTCCGATACTACTTGTGTTAGCTATGCAGGTAATCCTCAATGCGGCTGAAGGAGTTGCGATAGGCCCAAAGCTCAGTTGAATGTGTCACATGCCACTGCTCAAACCATCCATGGATGACACAACAATTCTGACATCAAATGAACACCAGGCCCGGAGAATGTTAGTAACGCCAAGATGAACTAGTCAGCTGGTGCAGAATGAGCTTCAAACCTAAGAAGTCTAGAAGCCTATCAGTCAGGAAAGGGAAGATAGCTGAGGGCACATTCATGGTTTATAACCAAAGAATCCATACTGTCATTGAGGAACCTGTTAAAAGTCTTGGCAGGGTGTACGATGCCTCATTAAAAGACTCGAAGGCAGTCCAACAGACGATAGAAATGGCAGACAGAGGACTACAGATCATAGATCAAAGCAGACTCCTAGGAAAGTTTAAACTGTGGTGCCTCCAGTTCATGTTGATACCTAGGTTGCTGTGGCCACTGCTTATATATGAAATAAGCACCAGTACAGTGGAAGCTACAGAGCAAAAGGTCAACACGTTCATGAAGAAATGGCTAGGGGTACCACCAAGTCTGTCAAACGTAGCACTGTACTGCAAAGAGTCAAAGCTTGTGCTTCCTTTCAAGTCAGTTGTTGAAGAGTACAAAGTTGGAAAGGCAAGGCTCGCAATGATGTTGCGAAACGGGAAGGAAGGGAAAGTGGATGAAGCTGTTGATGCTGCCCAAGAGTCGCTAAAGCTGAGGGAGGAAGTCGGATACACACAGACGAATAGACGGGGATTTGGCCATGGAGACATCCGCTGGTGGCCCAAGGCATCAAACAGGGACCGAAGAGACATGGTAATTCAGGAGATACGAGGAACTGAGATTGATAAGAGGATGCAACAAGCGGCGCAGCAGGCCCAACAAGTCCAATGGACTACATGGAAAGAAGCCTTGCAAAGGTCCTTGATATGGAATGATATATGGTATATGGCACCTCTTAGACTCAGCGTCATTATCAGATCAATGTATACCTCCTGCCATCATCAGCAAACCTTGTGAGATAGTGAAAGTCTGATGATTCTCAATGCCCCCTGTGCCATGAGAGGCAAACACTTGAACACGTGCTATCAGCTTGCAAGTTGTCATTAAGGGAAGGGCGATACTCATGGCGCCACAACAAAGTACCAAATGAGCTAGCTATTACAATAGATCTGGCAAGGGTGAAGGCGAACAGCAAAATCAAACCAAGCACCACAAATATATTCTTTCTGAGAGCAGGAAAGTCAGCACATCCCAAACCAAGTAAATCAAGTAGCAGTTTACCATCTTTTCTTGATTGTGCAAATGACTGGGAAATGGCAGTAGACCTACTTGGGTTAGGGGCACATCTAGAGAGTATCAGAAATCTCGAAGACGGGCAGATATAGTGCTGCATTCCTCATCACCGCACCAAATTATAATGTTTGAGCTGACCGTGCAATTTGAATCCAGATTGGAAGAGCAACACTCGTTTAAAGTGGCCAAGTATAATGATCTGGCCACGGACTTGAGACAGGATGGGATCACTGCAAGGGTCATGCTTTTTTCCTGTATTTTTCGCATCCATTCGTTTGCGAAAAATATTTTCTTCCCCATTCTCAATTTTACCGTTTTCTTTCTCATACTGGTAAACGCATTTATGACATAACGTGTCAGAGAGAGAGAGAGAGAGAGCGTTAAAATGCATTCTATTGCATTAGGTGTCGGTGGACGAAACTGTGAATATATTCGTCTGGCCAGACATAGGAGCAGACATATGTCTACAGCATTCCCTGCACCAGACGAAATACACTGTGAATATTCGCTTTCGCCAGACCTATAGGCGACAAATTTGTCTGCATTTTTACCTGCCACAACGAGTTGCATCGGCTGAGCGCTAGGTGAGGCGCGATAGCCGACATCTCCTCGGCGCAGTTTGAGACATTTGTCTGGAAATCTCAGCTGACAAGGCACTCACTGTTGGCCTGGTCAGCGTGAGGTGTGAAAACGCACGAGTGTCAGTTCATGGTAGTCTTCTAGTTGATGTAAGGTGTTTTAGACGGAAAGGGGAGATTATTTCGTTTGGCAAAATAAAGTTGGGACCCCTTTGTCTGGTAATAGATATAACCAGAATGTTAAACTTTATTTTCATTCAGTCCTCAAAATTCGCAGTAGACAGGTTGTTCGTGAATAGAATAAGCTGTATAGCGAAGCCCTAGTTTGTTCGGAAATTTACCGAGCTCTAGACTTCAAATAAATATATCAGCGTATAATTCTAAAGTGTGCGATTACCTGTAGTTCTGTGTGTTGAGGTATATATTATAATAATTATCTAATATTTTGTGAAGTGTTTAAAGTGATAATCGCTTATTTCATATTTCACTAGTTAGATTTGGTGCAGAGTGCTTAATTATATAGTCTGTATTATTTTCTAGTGACGTGTTTCAGTGGAAAGCAGAATAAATTATAATTTCTAGCTTAAACAACAATGTAGCTATAACGAATTTAATTTAACTGCTAAAGAATCAGACGGGAACAATTTTTCTAAACTAACTTATAATGCTAGATGCCTCACGAGTGTTGACGGAAAACGCATGTATTCCTAATTCATGAGGATTGATGATTTTTTTAATATATATAACTTATTGCACGGGGAGTTTTAAATGATAAGTCAAGCTGTACGCTTGCATTTTAAAAAAACGTAAGTTATATTGAGTACATAATATAAAACATATTTCATATGTGTTTTTTCTTTATTCAGTGAATACTGGGGTAACCCAAACTTTGCCGGCGTTAGTACAGAGTAAATACCTGTGAAGAACTAACCCATTTTCCTTAGAGTGACTTGGTGCAAAATCTTTACGAGTACTTTAAAGGATAAATGAAGAAACAGGCCTATCGCGCCATATTAAATTCTTCCTGAGAAAAACTCTAGTACATTTTTAGCCTGTGTGGCAAGTAACTTATTTACGTCAGTAACATTCCGACGGAGTTTGACAAGTGATGTGGTGACCGATTATAGTCCTAGCCTGAAAGAACCCACCGACCTGACATTCCTTATTTCTAGAAACTAAGCTAGTGACACTGTGTTTGCTATTAACGTTCGTACCTGGAAAATTTTATGTGACTTAAACAGACATTCGACAAATAAGCACCCCCCATCCCCCGCCCCCCCCCCCCCCCCCCGCCCCCCCCCCCCCAGGAATCGTTCTATGAAGCAGAGAATTCAACCCGTCTTTTTTTGGAACTGGGGATTTCTTGGTCAAGGCTGCCATTGACGATTCTGTAGGTAAATGTCCTGAAAAAATGTATTTCCCAGAAGTGGCTACCAAAGCTGTGAGTATGAGCAACTGCACGTGATCACTGCTGAATGAATAGAGTGAATGCAGGACTGAGTGATTTCTTAAATTGTTGTAATGTGGCACCCATTTTGCTGCCTGAATTCCTTTTATGCAAGTTATTGCTAACAATATTTACCCTTAGAATAAAGCAGAGTATCAAGTCTGTCCATACCTTAAAAGGGGGAAAACCATAGACTCAATCATATGCGTCTGTAACTCCTTGGGGTTATCACTTTCTTCTAACGGGACTGTGAGCTATATATCCAGGGGAGGACCATCCAAACGGGTCTATCACTATTGTAGCATTCCTTGATTTTTTATGACTATGTGTATGCTTTTGATGTATTTATATGTTGTGATGTAAGTTTACTATGATAATTAAACTATACCTACATTTAATTCTGTGTGGTGGTCAGTTCGTTCCCATAATATATCTATATAATCATTGTTATAGTTTTCCCACGTCTGTGTGTCTAACTGTCGTCAATTGTATGTGCGTGCACGTGAGTGGATAGATATATATTAATATATATATATATATATATATATATATATATATATATATATATATATATATATATATATTATAGACTGTCTGACTCTTCTGGATCTGTTGTAGAAGATAGGCGGAAAGAGAGAGAGATTCTCGATTTCCGGGACAGCCTCTATAGATTTCTACCATCTCACTCGTGGAACTCTATTTCTGTTATCACATCTCACTGTGGCTATCACTCATTCTAACCTATTCAGAAGGGACCAACCCAAGTCTTAATTTCCCTATCAAAAATCTACGACACCCCCCAACCCCCAGAATGTAAAAGAAAGTAAGGGGCCGAAACACTTAAAAGACGGTGGGACTACTTCTGATGATCAGATTGCCTCCTGTTGTACCGCTCTGTATATTTTTTACTGCACGTGTTTTTCGTGATTAAAACAATTTTATTTAATATTGTCTCCTTTTCCGCTCAACTTAATACGATTATAGCTATCTGCCAGTTTATTTATTTTTTTATTAATTCCGTTTCTTGCTTACCCTTACAAAGGGACAAATACAAATATTTGCTTGTTTTCAAGTACGCTTTTTTTTCTCCCCATGACATGGGGCGACTATAGATGTTTACGTGTCTTCAGGTACGCATCTTTCGTCCTCTCAGTTGGGAATGATTGCAGCTATTTCCTAGCTTTCATTCGCTAGTACGCCTCTTTCTTCATCTCAAATCGGGACGATTGTCACTATCTGCCAATCTGCGCCTCTTTCTTTCTCTCACCCGGGCACCATTATAGCTATTTACAAGTCTTTTGGTATGCCTCTTTCTTCCCCTCATATGCGGACGATGTAGTTGCTTGCTAATCTAGTTTGCTTCTTTCTTCCCTTCACATAAAAGCCATTACAGCTATTTGATAGTCTTCTAGTCAGATTTTTTCCCCCACTCATATGGGGACAATTATAATTATTTGATAGTCTTCTAGTCTGATTTTTTCCCCCACTCATATGGGGACAATTATAACTATTTGATAGTCTTCTAGTCCGATTCTTTTTTTCCCCCCACTCATATGGAGACAATTGTAGTTATTTGATAGCCTTCCATACGAGGCGGTCACAAGGCCTTCGTCAGGGTCAGACAAATAAAAACAGAAAGGACAGAAAGTGAGAATTAAGTACAAAACATAAAAATAAAAGGAAGAAAAAAACTCCATGATTAGGATCACATGACAATAAAAATGGCTGCAGCTGCTAACGGATGAAGAGAGGAAATAAACAGAACGCAAAATTAAAAAAAAATTGTGTCAACAAGCATTGGAAAACTGAGTGAGAACAAGTATTAAAATACGAGAAAAAATTAAAATTAAATAAATCAATCAATTGGGACAAAAAAAATATTTGGAAGAAAAAGGGGATTGATAGAAATCATTCTAGAAATATGACTGAGTAGCAAGGGACAACCTCAGATAAAAGAATGATGGGTGTTCAAACCCTTGAGTTAAGACAACCCATCAGGGGGGTGACAATTTCCTCTGTTTTTATCAAATTATTTAATAAGATTGGTGCTTCACAATGTACTGTACGAGTAAAATGCCTCTGTATAACTCAACAGTTAATCAGTTCCTTACCTTCGTCCACCGACTTGTGAAAACACTAGCTCTATATGAGCGTTATGACCCGGATATATTCCAATGGTCATTTTATTCACTAGCATTCATGTTAGCAACTTCAACTTCTTCTTCTTATTAAAGTACCATGCCTGGTGGCTTAGGCGATCATGACTCTCCACAACTTCCTGTCTCCATTACTATTTATCAATTTTGTTGTTGACTCCTTTCCATGCCATGACGTCAGAGTGTAGAGTGTCCCGTATCTTTTCACTTTGTCTTCCTCTATCTCTTTTTCCCTCTACGAGATCTTTCATGTTGTCTCGATGTACTCCAGCTTCCCTCTTCTCATAACATGCCCAAAAATAGGGAATTGTTTTCTTCTAACATGAGGAATAGGGAATAAGGTTCCTTTGTGCCTTGACTTCTTTCAGCACATATTCATTACTATTTTTAGCTTATTTGTTTACATTCTTCTGTAAAATCACGTCTCTGTGGCCTCTAGATCATAACATCCTTCGACTTGCACGTTGTATTTTTGTTTAATGCATTTTTCTGGATTGATTTAATTGACATTGCGGAAACCTGTGAATAGCATTACAAGCCAGTCTTTGTTTTGGAACCCTCGGGGTAAGAGAGGCAGAAGTAGACCTAGAAACACATGGAAAAGAGAACTGGCGACAGACGTGAAAATGATGAGGACAACATGGACAGAGCTTCAGCTAATGGCACGTGACAGGAGGACTTGGCATGTGTTTGTTGAAGGCCTATGCTCCCTGGTGAGCTAAAGGGTATTGAATGATGTACTTATCTTTTAATTCTTCTCATTTTGTTTTCCTTCGCTCGATCATGTTAAAGGCCTTGTGACCGTAGCGTAGAAACTTTGTTTGTCCTAGTAAGACGCATTACCTATTTTTGTTTACCCCGGCACATTTAGAAAATAAAAGGTGAAGGGAGCCCTATAGTAGATACTGCCGTATGGGAGTGAAGTGTTAGAGACTGCACATTACTAGGTCCAGCTTTATGAGGTGGGTACCCAGTTCCTTATCTGGTTGTCTTTTTCTTCTCCAACTATCGACGATCTGAGTCATATACACATTAACAGCTGAGTAGTGTGGAGCGCATCGCTACCAGGATTCCATCCTGTAACCTTTGCCCGAGAGAGGCAAGCGATGTAACTCTGCCAATCGGACGCACACGCCGCCTTTAAAAGTAATAGTAAATAAAAGAATTTAGCATTTCAGCACTCAGTATCGATTAATTCTTTTGTCCTCAAAATATATTCTCCACTTCTGGTGTGCTTGCTAACTGCTATCAATATTGTAAGTGTCTGTAAATGCTGTTAGATTGCTGAAGTGATCAAGGCACTTCACCTCATCAACTAGCACTTTACATTTCTCGGCTATCTCAGAATCAGCACGAGTTTTCTTCGACAAAACTCTCTAGTAGAGTCTATGAGCTTGAAGCTATTAAAGAGTCTTAATGGCATGAAAGCGAAAAGAACCAATACCATATTTGTAGCATCTTTCAATCTAATGCCAGATTTAATCAAGTCAGTTTTGTCGGCTAATTCTGTTCTTTGACCGCTTTCGTAAGAGTCCTCCTGGTTTTTCCCTAAATCAGCACCTTTACCACAGAAACGTTATAGTCATATTTGCAAACTAAGAATTGTGTTTATAATTCCGTCGTTATATTTTTAAAAAAACCAAGAAAGTGTAGCTTGCAGTTGCTAGAATAAATCTACGCGAATAATTTGGCAGGCATCACGACATTGATTTGGCTGGCATCACGACATTGATTTGGCTTCCATCACGACAATGATTTGGCTTCCATCACGACAATAATTTGGCTGGCATCACGACAATGATTTGGCTGGCATCACGACAATGGTTTGGCTGGCATCACGGCATTGATTTGGCTGGCATCACGACAATGATTTGGCTGGCATCACGACAATGATTTGGCTGGCATCACGACAATGATTTGGCTGGCATCACGACAATGATTTGGCCGGCATCACGGCATTGATTTAGCTGGCATCACGGCATTGATTTAGCTGGCATCATGGCATTGATTATGTTAAAAATGTAGATACAGCCGAGGGGAGTAAAGTGTTAGAGACTTCACTATACAAGGTCCAGCATCGAGAGGTGGGGATGACTAGTTCCCTTCCTTCCTGCTTTTTCCTTCTCTAACTCAAGAACAAAGTCAAATATCCATGTGAAGCTGGGTAGACTGAAGCGTGTTGATACCGTGAATCGAACCTGGCACCTTTTGCCGCTACAGACCAGCTCTCTAACTATTCTGTCAAACGGACGACTACTGATTATGCTAGGAGCACTTAAATACTAAAAACTGAAAACCTGTATCATCTAGCCTTCATACACGGAAACACGAAATCTTATACAGAATTTTAAAAGTTTACAAGCGTGGATTCTTCGGATCTAGAATAACGATCTTTAAAAATATATACTTTTTTATATGGTGAAAAAAATATCCCATTCCACCTCTGATGGAATATAATTAGGATATATTTTGTCGCTAATTCAAGAAAATAACTTTGTTTTCCTATGTCTGAATATAACATTATTTCGCCCTTCCAGTGAGTCCAGTGAATCAAATTCGTCAAACTGTGTGAATGTGCTTGTGTATGTGTGTGTCCTCACTGGCAGTCTCTCACACCTGTCATGATGTTAACAAGGCGAAATAGGATGGGAAAGCCCAGGTTGTCTGGTATGACACCCAATTTCCTATTCATCTGTCATCATCAATATGCATTGTAAGAACCTTACCA
The DNA here is from genome assembly GCA_024509875.1 of Oreohelix idahoensis. Taxonomy (NCBI): domain Eukaryota; kingdom Metazoa; phylum Mollusca; class Gastropoda; order Stylommatophora; family Oreohelicidae; genus Oreohelix; species Oreohelix idahoensis. The sequence goes on along the minus strand of JAMPIV010019419.1, from coordinate 759,235 downwards.
GATCCTCACTTTCCCGCTATAACTTCACCAATCCTTACATATAAATATTTTTCTTGTTATATTGTTAATGTACACTAGGTAGTAATATAACAATGTTTTACTATTTTGTGTAGTTATGTAGGCCTGTCTCTTCTCAGTACCTGTTCTGCAGTTATTGGTAAACTTCCTGCCTGTAAATAATCTAATATAGGTGCTCTTTGTTGTTCATACTTCCTACGTTTTAGTAGGAAATTCTTCTTCTTCTTCTTCTGTCCTTAGCCACCGACCGTCAAAGCAGTCAGTGGCCATTACGCCTAGTGGCGTCTTAGGGCAACAGCAGATAGGTTTTCTTTGCCATTGTTTCCCATCACGCCTAGTGGCGTCTTTAGGGCAATGGCAAATCAACCCATTTGCCGTTGTTTCCGTAATCGAAGTGTCTGGCAAACGGGTGATCAGCCCGTTGGTTAGTAGGAAATGCTTTATATTATTTTCTTGTAGACATTCTGCACAGTAAGGTTCTTCTATTCTAAAATAGCCCGTTCCTAGTTGTAGTCTAAGAAGTTTCTTACGGCTAGGAATTTTTAGTTTTCTAGATATCTGCCACGTTTTTGTTAGAGCTCTGAATAATTTATATGCATGTCTGTCCTTCAGACTTCCATCCCATGCTACTGCGTATTCACCAGTTATTATTCTTTTAATGAATCTCTTGATCTCTGTTTTACTCATCCAAATATTTATTTGGTTTCTATTAGATATACTTGTCTTGGCTTCCTGATCCGCTTTTTAAGTTCCTTCAATGCCAACATGTGAAGGTACATAAACTATTAAAACAGAACCTCCTCTACAGCAAGGGTCGGTAACCCAGGAGATACAGGATCAACTTTAGAATCTTCTGAGCTCTCTAAAGATCTACTTCCACAAAACAAGGTCTGTTTTCACGTTCAGAGTATCTGGAATAAATGTAACCTACATGTAACTTTTAATCTGTGCCGCACGATCTGCTTCAATCAATCCCATCCACAGTGCAATGGAAAATTAAAAGTAAATATTATACCGGATTGTAACTTCACTTGCAAGAAAAGATCACTTTCTATTTCATACAGTTCACGGATAGAGTGAATTTTAGTAAGCTAACTTGTGGGTTTACACTGGGAATGCGGTGAATGTACCTTTAAACCTGGGGGCATCACACTTTTAAGTGCCTGTGGGAAAGGGTAAGTCCGAAATCTACCTAGGTTAAAAATTCGTTACATAGAGATCTACCAAATGATTCCGTGAGATCTACAGGTATGTCAAGTACGACTGGTTGCTGTCCCCTGCTCTAGAGTATACGTACGTATTTGCCAGAAATATAAATAAATATACGTAATACGTGCAAACAGTTTTCTTTGAGATGAGTTCTTAAATTTGTTTAAAGAAAAAATTTACACTTTTATTTTGCCTTTCAACCTATACAATATCAGTTATTCCACGTAGTTCTTGCCACTTTTCGAGATGAAGACTTTTATCATTAGCTTATTTTGCATATTTTTTGTATTATCCCATCAATTGATTTTCCGGACATATCGTGTATTAATCTCATTATACTGTATTTTCACCGTAAATAGAGAACTGCTTATATATGAAATAAGCGCCAGTACAGTGGAAGCTATATAGCTAAAGGCCGACAAGTTCATGAGAAAATGGCTAGGATTACCCCCAGGTCTGTCAGAAATAGCGTTGTACTGCAAGAAGGCAGTGCTTCCTTTCAAGTCAGTTGTTGAAGAATACAAAACAGGAAAGGCAAGGCTTTCAATGATGCTGTGTGAGTCAGCAGATGACGTAGTTAAGTCCATTCAGCCCACACTGAAAACTGAAAGGAAGTAGAAAGTGGATGAAGCTGTTGGTGCTGCCCAAGAGTCGCTAAAGCTGAGGGAGGTAATCGGATAAACACAGACGAATAGACGGGGATTTGGCCATGGTAACATCCGCTGGTGGCCCAAGGCATCAAACAGGGAACGCAGAGACATGGTAATTCAGGAGATAGAGGAGCTGATAATGATAAGAGGATGCAACAAGCGGCGCAGCAGGCCCAACAAGTCCAATGGACTACATGGAAAGAAGCCTTGCAAAGGTCCTTGATATGGAATGATATATGGTATATGGCACCTCTTAGACTCAGCGTCATTATCAGATCAATGTATACCTCCTGCCATCATCAGCAAACCTTGTGAGATAGTGAAAGTCTGATGATTCTCAATGCCCCCTGTGCCATGAGAGGCAAACACTTGAACACGTGCTATCAGCTTGCAAGTTGTCATTAAGGGAAGGGCGATACTCATGGCGCCACAACAAAGTACCAAATGAGCTAGCTATTACAATAGATCTGGCAAGGGTGAAGGCGAACAGCAAAATCAAACCAAGCACCACAAATATATTCTTTCTGAGAGCAGGAAAGTCAGCACATCCCAAACCAAGTAAATCAAGTAGCAGTTTACCATCTTTTCTTGATTGTGCAAATGACTGGGAAATGGCAGTAGACCTACTTGGGTTAGGGGCACATCTAGAGAGTATCAGAAATCTCGAAGACGGGCAGATATAGTGCTGCATTCCTCATCACCGCACCAAATTATAATGTTTGAGCTGACCGTGCAATTTGAATCCAGATTGGAAGAGCAACACTCGTTTAAAGTGGCCAAGTATAATGATCTGGCCACGGACTTGAGACAGGATGGGATCACTGCAAGGGTCATGGCTGTTGAAGTGGGTGCTACCTCAGTGTATGATCTACTGAAACTGTTGGGGTTGAGGGGACAGTCAAGAACCAGGGCAATTAAGAGGCTTAGCGAAACTGCGAAAAGGGCATCGTGCTGGCTGTGGAACAACCGCAATGGGCTATGGAACTCGGGACAGTGATTTGTTTTCGGCATAGGGGTTACTTTCACAATTGCATCCCGCTGGCAGAAAATAAGAGTGAATTAGAAAGCTGCAACCAAGGTGGAGTGAGTTCAATTCTCTGCACTAGATAACAGGAAACTGACACTTGGAAGTAATGACCCAAGTGGGCCCGCTCCCTTTAGAGTGTAAAAGGTAAAGGATCCCGTTACACGCTCATTGAGGCATATTGGGAATATGGTGTTAGGCCCATATTTTCTTGACCATCGGCACGACAAGGAGTGATGTGGTCAGCATCACGCCGTCGGCCTTAACCTTCCCAGAAGTTGCTCTGGTACCCAATTTTTGAGGCTGGGTCGACCCCGGAGCCGTTTGCGATCTAAAATCCCACCTCAACTGGGGATCGAACCACCATGGACCACCGAGCTAGGAAGCCAGTGATCTGCGCTACCGCGGCTCTCTAGAGGGCCTCCCCCCCCCTTTTCTCCCCCTCCCCCAATTAGAGTGTAAAGGAGATTGAGGGGCCGAAACTCTTGATCGACGGGGGGACTAATTCTTATAATCAGATTGCCTCCTGGTGTATCGCTCTGTATAGAGTTTCCTATCATCGCTCCCTAAGACCCAGCTTGATGTGTTGAAACTTTTCTAGTTAGTTTGCAGTAATTATAACTGCTGTTTTGTTACCAGTAATTATATATATATATATATATATATATATATATATATATATATATATATATATATATATATATATATATATATATATATATATATATATATATATATATATATATATATATATATATATATATATATATATATATATATATATATATATATATATATATATATATATATATATATATATATATTGTTAGGTAATCATTACCTTTAGATTAGACAATTATAGAGTGTTGAAGTTCTAAGCTGATTTAAATCTGATAGTTATTCATAAGCATCGCTTATATCAACAGTTTGTACCCTTAAATATACCGATTATGCTTGCTGCAAAACAAAAAGATGGACTAGATAGTTTATGTGAACAATGTTCCATGAGCATTATGAAGGCATATGCATCAGTTGTTTAGAAAACTTAGAGATATGAATAAAACCATCAGAAGATTTCCCATATTTTTCATTGATCACCTAACATGGAGTATCAACATGGGGAAATATTCAAGCTTCTGGGCAATATTTACATGATGCAGAGTTTGCATTTGACGATTCAAGTGCTTTGAACCAACTTAACAAATCCAACATTTGTTGAAAGTAACATCAATGATGAAGGATTCGTTCATTTATTGGCACAGTTGAAGCGAATCAAGTTTTTAAAACTATAAGTAAATGTTTAATTTCATTCTAAACTTCTAATAATTGCACAGTATTTCATTGTGGTATCTAGTCACAACACAATCGTTGACAGGCTTTTTTTAATTGAGAGACAGTCAGTAGGCGAAAGACATGACTAGTTTCAATGTGGATTCCATCAAAAGAATTTCTTTTCTGAAATAGAATTTATAAGAAGTGTCATGCTGTCTATCCCATGATTATTTAAAAGAAAAAAACTGAAATGTTGAAGAAGAAAATGTCCGCAAAAAAATAATAATAATTGTATGAATATTGAATAATATGTGAAAAGTTAATTTTTTTTATATTAAAATGATTGAAAACATACATTTCAAAGGATATTTTATTTCTATTTTTTTTTTCTCAAATCTTTTTTTTTATTCTCTTGCTTGGTCTTGTCTTGTCCTCTTTTTTTTGTTTACGTCAAAAAATCAGAAAATGTCCCCTTTTTGTGAAAGACGATGTGGTCACCCTACATCATCCGCGACTACAACTGGTAATCCTACCGCATATGACTGAAGTGTAGTGTATGTCAGTAACACTTCACTCCCCTTCGTCAATATCTGCTACAGGACTACCTTTCATTGTGAAGCTATTCCTATAATGTACAACATTTTATCGATACTGAAGTTTTCACGTTGTTTTTAGCTCTGAATTCCCACACTTTCGTGTTACATTTTTAGGTTTTTCTCCTAAAAGAAAATCCTTATTGTTACGCACGGATCATTATTATTTTTCGTTTGTATAAACATTTTTCATATGTATGATCATTTTTTTGACTGAAGTGTGTATTATGTTTTCTATGGTCAAAGGGACATAATCCGAGTTGTCGAAACTACAATTTTTAGGAGTTGCCTTCTCTTGTATAGAGACACGTTCGGTCTATAATTTCTTGAACGAAGCGTGACCACATCTCCTTATTTGGTAGTATCAGTCAACTATGGTAGATGTCTGAAACCTTTCTTAACGCTTCTTTTCATGACCATAAAAGGCGCGACTGTGTAAGACTTTTATCTCGAATGTTCTTCGAATCGTCTTATTGTGAACGGCAACTCAGAGATTGTCGTTCTGCGCATGTCAAAAACCGGGAGTTCGTTCTGTGTGTTCCGCCCAGTTGGGGCAGTTTAGAAATGGTTTAAGAAGCGAGCAGACGCAACTGCGTCTTGTGATTCTCTGAGGGAAATACAGTGTCTTAGTGAGTTAGTTAGCTAACTAGACTATTTCCCAGTATTATGCAGCCTGCCTGGAGGCATATGTTCATGGTTGATTTTCCGAAATAAGGTAATTCCTCTTGTATCGAACTTTATGCTATCGTCTAGAGGTTCGTCATTTTGTCGCCTATTTGCTCGCCTGTGTGATGCAAAATGGAGAGGTACTTTGACTAGGATTAAGTCACCAGTATCTGTATACCTGAACTAGTTAAATATATATGGGTCGCTCTAGACCAACAAGACTGTTGTCTGTGTTCCAGGATTCGTTATATCAGAGATCACGTCCAAGTCAGATGGTTAGACTTAGGAACATTATAAAGGTCGAGCTGACCTGTAGCCCATGTATGCTATTCACGTGCAGACAGTGAACGGACTTATTGTATACAACTGATCTGCTAGCATCAGAATGGGAGCATTTATTATTGTTTATGAACATTGAAGATCTGTAGCTGACACTGTTGCAGAAGTTATAGAAATTATTATTATTTATACAGCTTCACGAACTAGCACTCGATGATTGATGAATTTCTGAATCTATTGAACTGTGATGTCTTATGACGCATATATACAACAGCTCTATCATTGCTGACTACAGAAATTGTTTTCAATGTGCCATATCATCTTGCTGAACTCGTTAACCATGTTGATGTCATAAGTATCATGACTGTTTTGTGGCGTGCAATAAATGAAAGAAACTTATACAACGAAGTTACCCTTTCTATGACTCTACACGTCATGTTGCCTGTGTGATAACCCTGTGAACTGTTCCACTACCACATACACAGCAACATCCTAAATCAGAGAAGACACCTACATCTTACACTTTAACACCAGGTGTCGATAAGGGTGGCAAGTTACCACTTCAGCACAAATCCACCCTTATCATTTTTGGTGGCCAGAGCTGGTTCTATCATCTGATATTTTGGCGCACCATATCATTTTTGGTGGCCATAGGTTGGTTCACTCTGATTCCAGCTATCAAGGGGGTCAGCAAACCCAGACATCATCATCATACTAGATACAACTACAGCATCAACTACCACCTTACAAGAAATTTTATTGAAAGTATCCGGATTTTCTGACAGTTGCTGATTTTGAAACTACCCGGCGCTGCTCGGCAATATTGAAGTTTATGTAAAATTAGAAGGACAAGTACCGAGCGAATGGATTTCCTGATCTGGTGAAAAGAAGGACAAGTGCCGTAACAACTGTTCCGGTCTCAGGGGTACTGCTGCGGGTTCAGAAGGTCAAGTGCCGGTTAAATCAATTTAGAAGATTCAGAAGGTCAAGTGCCGTAACAACTGTTGCAGTATTAGAAGCTCATTTCCTTCGTCATGGCTGTTTATGGGAGCAGAAGTTAATCAACGTTGGATCATTATCCTCAGAATGCTGATTACATCCTGTTCTGCACCGTGCTGACGCTGGATTTATAGAAGTTAAGTGGCCTGTTTTGTTTGTGAACTGTGCCCTTATGTTCTAACTGAGCCTTCTGTACTTTCACACTTTCTCCTATTGTTTTCATGATACATGTTTATATGTTATATGTTATTTGTTATTTGTATATTTATATGTTTATATTTCAGCGGGTTTTCTCGGTTGGGCGGAGTCTTGCAGTAGAAGATACCACGTCACAGAGGTTCTACTGTTAGCGTTTTCGTTAGGGACTGTGCGAATTTCCTACAGTGAAATTTGCTAGCGACAATCGTTGCTATATCTGTTTAGTTGTGACGAGTTGTGCTTTATTTCTGTTTCTTGTATATATATATTTTTTTTTTCTTTTTTCTTTTCTCTCTTTCTTTGTGTTTTTAGTTTCGATTTCGATTGTTTGTATTTGTAGGTCTCCCCTTTGCTATTATTCAGTTCTTTACGTATATTTTTGTGTATACACTGTAGCGTCATTTGTTAGTCATATCTTCGCATATTTCTTTTTAGTTTTGCTGTTTGTGTATTTGACTTATGCGAATGTTTTCGTATTGTTGATCTTTGTTGATTGTTTACATTGACTCTGATCTTTGTTATTGTTTACATTGACTCTGATCTTTGTTATTGTTTACATTGACTCTGATCTTTGTTGTTGTTTACATTGACTTTGATCTTTGTTATTGTTTACATTGTTGGTGACCTTTGCTATTGTTTACATTGTCTTGTTATTGTTTACATAGTTCTTGCATAGTTAGCTTTCACTATTGTTGATATATGCTCATGCACTATTGGTCTATAGTGCACTTATCATAACAAACTGGTGTTTTTTTGCTTATGCACTATTGTAGTGCAGTTATGATAAATAACTGATGATTATGCACTGATTTGGGTAGTGCACTGTTAATTAAGAGGTGACTTGTGATATTATTATACATTTGATAATACAAGTTGGTGTCAACTCCTGTTTCCCACAGAGATTGGGTTCAACATAGAGATTATACAAGCACTTTATTAAGTCTTGTTGCTATTTAACATTGAAATAAGATAATTAATTATTTCAGGTTCTGTACTCACATTTTGGACATCATGTCTACATTTGAGTACTTTATTGAGCAGGGTAAAGCCCTTGGGAAGACAGGTGATAAATTAGAAGAATTTGCGACTGTTCAATATGCCAAGGCATTGAAGTCGGAAGAAAAGAAAATGAAAGAACAAACTGAACAAAAGAGAATAGAGGCTGAAATAGAACAAAAGAAACTGCAGATGCAGGTGGAGGAAAAAAGATTTCAAATGGAAATGGAAAAACAAAAAAGAGAAGCTGAAAATAAGAGACTTGAAAAAGAAGCTGAAGAAAAAAAGTTACAGGCCCAGGCTGAAGCTGAAAATAAGAGACTTGAAAAAGAAGCTGAAAATAAGAGACTTGAAATAGAGGCTGAAGGAAAAAAGTTACAGGCCCAGGCTGAAGAAAGAAAGTTACAGGCTGAGGCTGAAGAAAGAAGGTTACAAAGAGAGGCTGATGAGAGAAAAGCAAAAATGGAACATGATGAAAAAGTCTTAGCTTTAGAGTTAGAGAAGTTAAAGTTATTGAACACTGGTAATGCTAATGAGGCAAATAAGGTGTCAAATAAGACTAATGCTAAGGATTTCAAGCTTAATCTACCAGCATTTAATCCCTCAATCGATGATATAACATTTTATCTAGATAGATTTGAAAGTGCATGTAATGTACATAATATAGATAAAACATTATATGTGTATCATCTGTCCAAGATACTTAGAGGTGATGCTTTGACTTTGTTGAGTATGGTAGATGTGCCTGACAAAAACAACTATGAGGTTGTCAGGGCGGCATTGTTAAAGAAGTACCAACTTAACGAGGACGGATATCGTCTTAAATTTAAAACCATGTTACCAGAAACTGGAGTTGAATTCTCTGAATTCATCTCAGGCATCCGTCTTACTTTTTTACGATGGGTTGAGTTGTCTAAGACAGAAAATACATTTGAAGCTCTTATGGATTTACTACTTAGAGATAAGGTTATGTCTTCTGTTAATGAAGCTTTTCTATCTTTTCTTCATGAGCGTAAGCCTAAAAACATAAAAGAAATGGAAGAATACTGTAGCCAGTATGTTACTGCGCATCCGCACATAACCATTAGTAACTCTAAGGTGAAAGAAGGTCTGCCAGTTGCTTCGGCAGCACCTTATGGCCCAAATTTTATGCGTAAATTTCAGGGTAGCCAGAAAAATTTCAATAAAAAGAGTAATCGTAATTATGCCCAGAACCATAGTGATCAATTCCAGGGTGATTCTTCTTCCCAGAACTGGAGACAACCTAATACTACACGTTATTCTACTCCGGTTAACTTTAGAAATTTTCACAAAGGTAATCGGTATAGAGGAAAATATTTTATGCAGAGACCTCAATACCAAGATAATAGAGGTTCTCAACAGCATAGAGATAGTAATGACAGTTATGGAAACTGGAACTCAAACCAGGATAAAAATTACAGTAGGGACTTTAATGATAATTGCAGAGGCAATAATGGTCGCGGTAGATCGCAACATAAGAGAAAAAGATATCAACAGACAAATTCTGTTCAACAAGAATCTCAGGGAGCAGATAAACAGGTTAATAATGATAAAGACCATAATGCTATCGGATGCTCATCTTTTGATTTTCGTAGGGCAAATAAGTGTATCCAATGCAGTACTTTATTTGATCCGAAAACCATTAGTACTCTAAGCTGTGGTCATCCTTTGCCCGCTCTTCCTGCTAATGTTGCTCATGATGGGAGAGGTTCTCTTATATTACATAAGGGGCTAGTAAATAGTAATCCAGTCTCAGTGTTGTTTGATTCTGGATGTACTACTGTCGGCGTTAGGCAATCTCTTGTAGATCCATCCTGTGCTACAGGAAAAGTCATCAAATGTGTCACATTTGGTGGCACGTTAGAAAAGTATCCTACTGCTATAATACACATTGCTACTCCTTTCTTCACGGGAGAGGTCCACGCGTGTCTACTTCCAAACCCTATTGCGGACCTTATTATTGGTCGTATTCACGGAGTTAGGGAATGTACCCCACAGCAGATTGCTGTTTGGGAAGAGCAAAACATTGAAGCTACCAATGCGGTGGTCACAAGAGCACATGCTCTGGATCCACCTCAAACTTCATTAACTAATAATGATGAAGTAAATGACCAAGATAGTCACTTGACTATTACACGTGACTCATTTATCAAATTGCAAGAAGAAGATCCTTCTTTACAAAAATTCTTCATTCTAGCAAAAAAAGGTGATCCTAATCAGAACACTAATAGGAAATCTTGGATTTCTATGAAGAACGGCGTACTTGTACGTATGGTACAAGACTCGACTACGTCCACTCATTCACAAATTCTTGTGCCTAAGAGCATGAGATTGCAAATATTGCAACATGCTCATGACTCGCAATGTGCTGGACATATGGGTTTTTCCCGTACAAAGTCGAGGGTTCTTGCGGCTTTCTTTTGGCCATTTGTGAGCAAGGACATACGAATGTACTGTCGCTCTTGCAAAGTATGTCAGGAGGTCAAATCTAAAGGACCACGACATGCTGCGCCTATCCAGGCTGCTGACATTCCTATTCGCCCTTTTCAAAAAATGGCAATAGATATTATCGGTCCTTTTAGAATTAAGTCGGCTAGAGGACATCAATTTATCCTTACATGTGTCGATATGTGCACACGTTGGCCAGAGGCAATACCTCTCAAGAGCATCTCAACTGCTGATATCGCAGACGCTCTTTGGCTGATATTTTCTCGCTTGGGTTTTCCCGGAGAAATATTGTCAGACCATGGCACTCAACTTATATCAGACACTATGTCACAGGTAATGTCTATGCTACACATTAAAAGGTCTCTCAGCAGTATCTATCACCCAATGTCTAATGGGTTGGTCGAACGTTTAAATAGGACTCTGAAAACTTTACTTGGTAAAATAACTGAGGATCATCCTCAGGATTGGGACAGGGTCTTACCCGCGGCTCTCTTTGCGTATAGAGAGGTCCCCAATGAACATACGGGGTTTTCCCCTTTTGAACTTGTCTTTGGCGCGCAACCGCGCGGCCCTATGTCTTTACTTCACGATCTAATCACTGCCGATAATATTAGCGATGAGACTCAATCTTCTTATGAGTACGTCATTGCTCTTAGGCAAAAGATCATCGAGGCATGCAAACTAGCAACTTCGTCTTCAGAATTTGCTAAAGAAAAGGCAAGGCAGTTTGCAAATAAGAATAGATGTCTACGACAACTTTGTCCAGGTGACAAAGCTCTCGTTCTACTTCCTTCAAGGGAGAACAGACTTCTAATTGCATGGAAAGGTCCATATGCAATAGTCTCCAAAATTTCTGATGTCGACTATGTTGTCGATATTGATGGAAAGCATAAAACTTTCCACATAAATATGCTCACAGAATTTTATGAAAGACCTGACTATTTGCAGCCTATTTTCCAGGCTACGGACAATTCACAAGCAACTCATGGTCAGTACTCATCTCTGTCAGTTATACAGGATGAGGAAACTACTTTTTCTGATGTCAATCTTCCTCTTTCTATGGTCCCACTTTATTCTACGGAATCTTGGAAAAACGTGACCGTTTCTCCAAATCTTTCCGCTGAGGAACATCGACAAGTTTCTTCGATGTTGCAAACATTTCAGGATGTTCTTACAGACATCCCGGGACACACACATGTCATAGAACATGACATTGTGCTAACTGATCACAATCCTATCAGAGTCAGACCATATCCAATACCTATTCATTTCCAGTCTCAAGTCGAAAAAGAGTTGGATGAAATGATACGTTTGGAAATCATTGAACCATCCACTTCAGCATACTCTTCGTCTATGGTTATTGTTCGAAAGAAGGATAATAACATTCGCATTTGCGTAGATTATCGCAAATTGAACCAAGTTACGAAGTTCGATGCTGAACCTATGCCTTCATTAGAAGAGCTACTCAATAAACTTTCTAATTCTAGATTCTTTACCAAACTAGATTTGTCTAAAGGTTATTGGCAAGTCCCGCTAACTGAACGTGCCAAACCTTTTACAGCTTTTTCTACACCTAGGGGTTTATTCCAATGGAATTCATGCCTTTTGGTCTTATGAACGCCCCTGCTACATTCGTACGCATGATGCGGCGAATTCTCGCATATCGTACAGATGTCATAGCATACCTAGATGATATCTGTCTATTCAGTGATTCTTGGGAAGATCATTATTTGGGTTTATACGAATTACTGTCTACTCTTCGCGAGTATAACTTGACTGCAAAACCCTCTAAAGCCTTTATAGGATTTAGCGAGATTTCTTTCCTAGGTCATCGGGTTGGTCATGGTCTTTTAAAGACAGAGGACCACAATGTTTCAAAAATACTTAACATTTCGGTCCCTAAGACGAAGAAACAAGTAAGGAGTCTATTAGGTTTGATTCAATTCTACGGACGATTCATTCCGAATCTGTCCTCCATTATGGCACCGCTTTCTACTTTATTGAAGAAAGGGTCGCCTAATCTGATCCGCTGGTCTAAAGAATGTCAATCCTCATTGGACCAGGTTAAAGCCCTATTTTCATCTCCACCTATTCTTAAGTTACCTACTATTGAGAAGACTTTTGTTCTTCGAAGTGACGCCTCGTCAACAGGGATTGGGGCAGCACTAATGCAGGAGTATTCTGATACTTTGCATCCGGTGATGTATATCTCTAGGAAATTAAACGCTGCAGAAAAGAATTACTCGGTTTTAGACCGTGAGTTATTGGCTATGGTATGGTCTATTCTGAAGTTACAAAGATTTCTTCTAGGCGCACATTTCATTGTGGAAACCGACCAGAAAGCGCTTACTGCTATTCAGAGCAAAAACTTGAAGAGCTCGAGGTCCACTCGTTATGCCATAGCTCTTCAACCATTTCATTTCTCGGTTCGAGCTATCCGTGGTTCGGATAATGTAATGGCAGACATTCTGTCCAGATGTCCACACGATTCCACATGATTCTTCTGTCATATATATATATTTCCTGATATACAGTCCAATGTTATAATGACATGTTAGTAGATTTTGTCTCATTTTTTTTTTTTTGAGGGAAATTTATAACATTGTACCATGTAATTATCTAAGAAGGCTTAGTTAGTGATATACGGGCCAAAAGATCACTCGGCCACATTTAAATAAATTATTTTCAGGATTGTATTAAGAAATTTACCAGTTGTCTTTAAGATTTGTGTTATTGATATTTTCGCAGCACATCATTGAAGTCTGCGAGTTTATGTCCATTGTGGAACTTTGAGGATATCAAGTCCTGTCCTACATTGGGAGCGGATGATGTCCACATCTTCTTCTATTGAATGTTTTGTGTCACCGAAGAGCAACACATGTATTACTTATTAATTACTGTTACTTTATATAATGTAATAATATAGTGCGGTATATTAGTAAATTACACCGCTATTTGCAACACATTGTATGATAACACATAATATATTTAATTTCATATATTGGTATGAGTATAATTTGATTGTCATTATGTTGTTGCCATCATTGTGGCGTGTGTTGGTGGCACCTTCCTGGAATATATCAGCGTATACTTAGATAAATTTTTTCTCTAAGGATCTGAGATATGATCTCAGTGTCGCTCCATGCGTTGAGCTAATTTGTTAGGTATATATCCACGCATCATACGTGCGTTAGGAGCCTAGATTTTTTCCGGCTCCAGGATTTAAAAAAAAAAAAAAATGTTTCATTTTTTTTTTTTCCAGGGAGGGTGCGGTAATGTTACGCACGGATCATTATTATTTTTCGTTTGTATAAACATTTTTCATATGTATGATCATTTTTTTGACTGAAGTGTGTATTATGTTTTCTATGGTCAAAGGGACATAATCCGAGTTGTCGAAACTACAATTTTTAGGAGTTGCCTTCTCTTGTATAGAGACACGTTCGGTCTATAATTTCTTGAACGAAGCGTGACCACATCTCCTTATTTGGTAGTATCAGTCAACTATGGTAGATGTCTGAAACCTTTCTTAACGCTTCTTTTCATGACCATAAAAGGCGCGACTGTGTAAGACTTTTATCTCGAATGTTCTTCGAATCGTCTTATTGTGAACGGCAACTCAGAGATTGTCGTTCTGCGCATGTCAAAACGGGAGTTCGTTCTGTGTGTTCCGCCCAGTTGGGGCAGTTTAGAAATGGTTTAAGAAGCGAGCAGACGCAACTGCGTCTTGTGATTCTCTGAGGGAAATACAGTGTCTTAGTGAGTTAGTTAGCTAACTAGACTATTTCCCAGTATTATGCAGCCTGCCTGGAGGCATATGTTCATGGTTGATTTTCCGAAATAAGGTAATTCCTCTTGTATCGAACTTTATGCTATCGTCTAGAGGTTCGTCATTTTGTCGCCTATTTGCTCGCCTGTGTGATGCAAAATGGAGAGGTACTTTGACTAGGATTAAGTCACCAGTATCTGTATACCTGAACTAGTTAAATATATATGGGTCGCTCTAGACCAACAAGACTGTTGTCTGTGTTCCAGGATTCGTTATATCAGAGATCACGTCCAAGTCAGATGGTTAGACTTAGGAACATTATAAAGGTCGAGCTGACCTGTAGCCCATGTATGCTATTCACGTGCAGACAGTGAACGGACTTATTGTATACAACTGATCTGCTAGCATCAGAATGGGAGCATTTATTATTGTTTATGAACATTGAAGATCTGTAGCTGACACTGTTGCAGAAGTTATAGAAATTATTATTATTTATACAGCTTCACGAACTAGCACTCGATGATTGATGAATTTCTGAATCTATTGAACTGTGATGTCTTATGACGCATATATACAACAGCTATCATTGCTGACTACAGAAATTGTTTTCAATGTGCCATATCATCTTGCTGAACTCGTTAACCATGTTGATGTCATAAGTATCATGACTGTTTTGTGGCGTGCAATAAATGAAAGAAACTTATACAACGAAGTTACCCTTTCTATGACTCTACACGTCATGTTGCCTGTGTGATAACCCTGTGAACTGTTCCACTACCACATACACAGCAACATCCTAAATCAGAGAAGACACCTACATCTTACACTTTAACACCAGGTGTCGATAAGGGTGGCAAGTTACCACTTCAGCACAAATCCACCCTTATCACTTACTTAAGCTGTTGTAACTCTGGAATGAGCGATGTTGAATTGAGACCAATCTTGGCTGATTCTTGATAACCCTGAAAAAGAAAAGTCGACGTTAGACACTTACTGTTAAATGTGGAAACATAGCCACACTGAATAGTAGCCAACGCTTGGTTTTTAAAAATATTGCTATCACGAAGTTACAAGAGTTATTGACTTTTTCGTGCGATTGCTAGTTTGATTCTATTGCACATTATTGTAACAAATACAGCATCTTCAGCTAATTTGAAGGAATAAAGAAAACTATAAACTATAGCACATAAATACTGAAACAAATACTCCTCACACACAATTAAAAAAAAAAAACCACCACCACTGGTACAGTCACGATCGTTCCCACCGTTACAAGGAATAAAAAAAAATATTAAAAAATATTTTAAACACACGCTTTTAATGCACTAAAAAGCCGAAATTAACTTTTCAAGGAGTTTATCGCTTGCAGTCAAAAAATGTAAAATCAAATTGACCAAAAGCGTGGGGCGCTTAAGCGCTTATCATATATTTTATCCATAAGTGTGTAATTAAGTATAAAGCAGAAGTTAATTTCATGCAGAATCAGCACCCCACACTTTTTGTAAATTTGATGTTACATTTTTTGTCTGCAAGCTATAAACTCCTTGAAAAATTAATTTTGGCTTTTTAGGGCATTAAAAGCGTGTGTTTAAAATATTTATTTTTAAATTTTTTTATTTCATTTTATTCTTTTTAGTGTTAGAAGAATTGTGACAATGATGATAGGAAACTCTTTACAGAGCGATACAACAGGAAGCAATCTGATCATCAGAAGGAGTCCCCCCGTCCGACAAGTGTTTCGGCCCGATTACTCCTTTACACTCTAAGGGGGACGGGCCCACTTGGGTCATGACTACCAAGCGTCTCAGCCTCCTGTTGTCTTGTATCGAAAATGAACCCATTTCACTTATGGTAGCAACTTTAAAATCCACAACTCCGCCAGCCGTGGAGGCAATTGTGAAAGTAACAAAAAAAGACAAATTATTCTGTTCGTTCCGTCGCACATCACAACTAAGGACACACACTGAGACACCTGCGCGAAGCCGACGAGGCTAGCCACTGCGCGATAGCCGAAATTCTGTTCCTGACACCCCTTATAATATACACCGCCTGTCGCCCCTCAGTCACAGCCCGTTCACTAGTACACCAAAAAACTCAGCGTATTGTGGACTTAGAAAAATTCCTGGTGTTTTCTGAACCGCAGCGTTTATTGTCACGATTTCCATTGCCCATTGCGGTTGTTCCACAGCCAGCATGATGCCTTTTCGGCAGTTTCACTAAGCCTCTTCATTGCCCTTGTTCTCGATTGTCCTCTCAGCCCCAACAGTTTCAATTAATCATACACTGATGCAGCCACAAGCTCTCTTGCGCCCACTTCAACAGCCATGACCCTTGCAGTAAACCCATCGTGTCTCAGATCCGCGGCCAGATCATTATACTTGGCCGTTTTGAACGAATGTTGCTCGTTTAATCTGGATTCAAATGGCACGGTCAGTTCAATCAGTATGACCTGAAGCGTTGCTGAAGAATGAAGCACTATATCCGGCCGTCTCCGCGATTTTCTGATACTCTCTGGATATGCCCCTCGTCCAGGTAGGTCTACCGCCATCTCCCAGTCGTTTGCACAGTCAAGAAGAGATGGTAAACTGCTACCAGGTTTACTCGGTTTGGGGTGTGCTGACTTTCCTGCCCCCAGAAAGTATGTATTTGCGGTGCTCGGCCTGGGTTTGCTATTCGCCTTCATCCTTGCCAGATCTATTGTCGCAGCAAGCTCATTTAGCACTTTGTTATGGCGCCAAGTGTATCGCCCTTGCCCTAATGACACCTTACCTATAACTTGACAAAACATGTTACAACAAAACTATACTCTTATGCCCAGGGGGCTTCACCAGATTAGTTCAAATCGGCCCCCGCAATTACTAAAGAGAGGACAGCCTTTGCTAGTCTCAACAACATCTGGAAGTCTTCCCAGTTCGGCACAAACACAAAATTAGATATTTGAGAGCTGTGTACTTTCTGTGATTTTCTATGGTGTGGAATACTGGAGAGTAACAGAGAAGGAAATGTGGAAACTGTCCTCCTTCCACACAATCTGCCTAAGGCAAACTCTCCGAATCTTTTGGCCGAATACTATCACTAACCAAGAACTACTTACTCGGGGTAACCAAGAGGACATGCACATCATCATAACTGGCAGACGCTGGAGTTGGGTTGGCCTCGTCTTCAGAAGAGACCCCGATGGCATCACAAGAACATCTATGCTATGGACCCCTGAAGGAAAGCGAAAGAGAGGACGACCAAAAACAAATTGTCGGAGAACTGTTGAGGCCGAGATGCAAAGAATGTTGGCACTGTACGAATTATGGCCGCCGACCGAACAAAGTGGAAGCAGTTTGTTGCTGCCCTACAAGACGCCACCAGACGTGATGGCCACTGACTGCTTTGACAGTATATATATATACACAAACAAACAAATAAGCAAAAAACAACAGAATGAAAAACAAACATGCAAACATACATGCAAACAAGCACACAAACAAGCATACAAACATGCATACAAACAAACACGCAAGCACGCACGTTTACATCCACGCATACATACACACATTGGTTAGGTTTCATTTTGAGGACTACCTATATTGCACACGGACAACTCCAACAGTGCTCCGATTTCTTCCATTCCCCCCCCCCCCCAACCTGCTGCACTTGAGCTTTCAGCCCTTCGGCCCAATGACATGTCATTGTGAGGCTGAGGAGCCTGTGGACTTTCCTGCCCAACCCGGTCAGGAGGTTCGCTCCTTCCCATCCACAGAGGGTTTATCTCAGGAGCCGTTCAGGTTATTCAGTCAAAATCCAGGTCGATGACACTCTTTCAAGTGCCCACGCCCAGGCTTGAACCTTGAACACCTGATCGCCAGCGCAATGTGGTAACCATTACACCAGCGCGGCTCCCATCTCTTCCCTTAGATCACACAGGATCTCAGCACAGTGCATGAACGTCGTAGCAACGTCGAGAATCCCAATGTGTGTACATAGGAATCACACATTCTATAAATATTTTTGTGGTGGGTAGGTTTCTAATTTTTTAATTTTGCCAGGGCAGCGGCCTTATGGCCTGCTCTTTACGATTTTCAACTGCCATGGGACTATTATTGTGCGCAACTTGCACACAGTACCTTCTATTTTTTCGCCCTTGTCCAAGAAGGCTAGACATCTGATCTCACTACCCAGGAGACCAGGAGGGAGTATGACACCATTTCGACCACTGGTTTTGAAAAAAAAATTCCTCTACTGGGAATCGAACCCGGTACCTTAGGAATTCGAGGCAGACGCCATACCTCTTAGCCACTTCCATACACGCATACAGGCTCACACACCTACATGCATACATACATGCACACATACATACTCACATACATAAATACATACACGTATATGTACACACATACATGCACACACATACATACGCTTACATTAACACATACACACGTACACACATACATACACACATATATATTCATATATACACACATATACATACATACATATATACATTCATTTATACATATATACACATACACACTCTTACATACACTTACATTTATATACACGCATACATACACACACAAATAATATCTTCTTTAGACAAAGATCAACAGCGGTCTCTCACCTTAATTCTATAACACCTCCCCATACCCACCCCCTTTTTTTCCATCTCATTATTCTGTCCACACATGACGGGTTCTTCATCTTGATACGGGACAAAGTTTGTACCCCCCAAGAATGTATTTACTTATCAACAGAAACATATTTAAAACAAATCTGTACAATCGAGAAATATTTAGAAGAAAATTATTATCAAACACATCTTCAGACACAACAAGAAGATTGTTTGATAAACGCATCAGCGAGGGAGATAACAAAGTTCGGCAGAAATAACAAAACGTTCAAACGTCTTTATCTCGGCTCGACATTTTTTAGCTGTGGGACAGAAATAAAGATATATATATATATATATATATATATATATATATATATATATATATATATATATATATATATATATATATATATATATATATATATATATATACATATATATATATATATATATATATATATATATATATATATATATATATATATATATATATACAGTACTTTGCAAAAAAAATGGCAGTCATATTGCTCAGCTAAATATGCTGAAATCTAATTGAATATGCATGTTCTGTCCCAAATTTACACTCCACTTAAGTGAGCAAACACTACCAAAAGTTAAAAAAAACATTAGCGTAGAGTAACGTCCCTTGATAATAGAGCAGACGACAATTTCTAATGCTAGTGGCAGAAAATGGACACAAAGTCAAAGTGTATGTTAATTTCACAGCTTTGGAATGAAGGAAATCAAACATGTTCCAACATTTCTAAAACCTTGAACATTCCTGAACGGACTGTCTACAGAGTTGTGAGTAAATTAAAAGCAGGTAATGGAATCTAGCGAAAAGAAGGTAGTGGGGGGTCAAGAATTTTAGACACAAAGGACCATCGGCGTCTCGCCCAAATCGTTCGGGCTAGGCCAATGAAGAGTGTAGAAAACATACGGCAGCGCATGATCGATTTGGGAAACCCAGATGTATCTAATGCTACTGTCAACCGGGAGCTACACAGGATGAATTACACAAAAAAGCGGGTAATTTCGTCACCATTTCTCACAGAGACTCACAAACAGATGCACTTGAACTGGTGCCACGAACACCAAAATTTGTCATGGGACAATGTGATTTTTTCAGATGAATGTTCTGTTTGGTCTTATCCTGCTCAAATAAATATTTGGATGAAAGACTCTGTAACTCCTGTGTACCAGCGACCGAAACAAACCCATAAATTCCATCTTTGGGGAGGGGTGGCAGCAAGAGGTGCCAGCCCACAGTGTGTTTTCACAGGAATTCTCACGAAAGAAAGGTACATCGACATACTAGAGGGACACCTTCTGCCATTTATGCAGGTCATGTACCCCGATGGGTGCACATTTCAACATGACAATGACCAAAAGCATACAGCTCATACCACCAAAGCATGGCTGCAAGAGAAGAATGTGATAGTGCTGAAGTGGCCCAGCAACAGTCCCGACCTAAACCCAATTGAAAACGTTTTGGCACTACTCAAGAATCATTTAAAAAAGAGTGGACTCAGAGACGTTGAACAATTGAAGAAGGTAGCTGAAAAATACTGGGACAGTCTGACTCACAATTACCTACAAACACTTGCGGGAAGTATGCCTCGCCGCATCCAGGCTTGCCTTGCTGGAGAAGGCAACATTATATTGTACTGAAACCACTGTTAATAGATAGGGGAGATACCAATCTTCATCTGGACATACAGTTTTTATTATTATTTGCTTCTATGAGTGTGCTGCGTTGCGAAAATATGACTGCCATTTTTTTTGCAAAGTACTGTACATATATATATATATATATATATATATATATATATATATATATATATATATATATATATATATATATATATATATATATATATATATATATATATATATATATATATATATATATATATATATTATACCTGTGTTAAAAGTGAGCGCGGATTTTCGTGCAGCTGCTTCTGTGTCACTGAGACCTGATCATTGCAGTTGTAGAAACTGACATAATCAGTGGCGTAGTATAGGAAAGGCTTCCGGGCTTTAATTCTCCGCCCTCCCCCAATGTGTTTTACTGTCGATTTGCAGAGTGAGAGTCCTAGACTCTAGCTGCTAGGTATAGGGTTCGAAACACAATGGCGTCCTGTTCCAGTCTGTCACGGATTGCCTCCAATGATTTGCAGTAGTGGTCCAACAGTGGCAAAAACTCAAGAGTATCTTAACTATGTCGTCAAAGGTGTTTACCTTCGCACAAGATTACTCTTGGCAGAGATGTAGATAGAAGTGTAATGACGCTTCTATCCGAAAGGAGCGTTCACAAGATAATTCAGAAGTCAAGAACCATGCGGCATAGCGCTGAGCAATGGTTAACTTATATCTGTCCGTCACCTTTTGTGAAGGATTTAAGCAATGGTTTTTTAATCCCCCAGCTGAGTTAAACTGGAGCGACTATGATTGTTTAGTTTTAAAACATGTAACAATTTTAATAATGAATTAGTCGTTAAGAGTTAAAATAAAAACTATGGAAAGATTGATGAAATTTTGCTGTAAATACAAGTTTTCGTCACTGAGACGTAGGTGAGGATTTATTACAAAGTCCGTTTTGCTAGTGCCTTTTTATAAGCACTTAACTTTTGTAAGGGAGTCCTGCAGCTGTGGTTTTCGTCACTTCTTGGTGATGAATGTACTTCTCGCACACGAGTGGCGTAGTAACTTCAGTACTTCGGAACCTCTGATAACTTGTAACCATGTACTTTTAGAAAAGATAGAAAGACAAATGCTTCTGCTAAGTACACCGAGTTGGAAGCTTAAAAGGCGCATCCTCTCGCTGTTCACCCACCAATGTTAATCTCTCAGAAGAATTAAATTCTTGAGTATACAACGTAACTCAAGAAAGATGATTAAAATTCACCAATATTCTTCTGGGTATTAACTGGGAAAATGTGTCTGGACAGCGCGAATAATGATTTGTGCCTGAACTAACTTTAACAAGCTACATACAGTAGAACTCCATTTATCCGAACCCCATGGGACCGAGCATCGTTCGGATAATCAAATGTTCGGATAATTGGATTACATAATGTATCGAGTACATGTACACATATTTCTAAAAATAATTAACCATCACAAGGAAAATACACTATAAAACATATTTACTTGTACTGTAATAATAATACCCACACTGTATTAGATCACTGTATCACCAAAATCTTTTATTACACTGCAGTGCATGTACTACAGTACTTGTATTAATTATTTTTGTTAAGAAAGAGAAATGTTTTCAAAATAACATTACAAACGATTCAAAACCAGGCGCAACTTACGTATATATGTACTTGCACAGATGTAGCCCACTATTTAAAATAATGAGGAATCCTCTTTTGCACCAAACTGGATAGTCTCCTTTTGGCTGCTAAGTCCCGCATTCTCTTCAACAGCAGAAGCTGTGTAGGACAGCTGTCATCTTCTTGCTCGTACCAAGCAATCGCTGTTTCTAGTGCTATAAAGGCCTCTTCAGGACTTGGTCGACGTTTTGGTTTTTCTTCATAATCTACAAGTACATCATGTACTTCTGAGGAGTCTTCATCATCGGTCACTACATGTATTTGGTTTTCTTCTTGCACAAAAGACAAAATTTCTTCGTCATTCAAAAACTGAAAACCAGAATCATTATCATCTTCTAGCCACATGTGTACATCATCTTTGTCACAGTCCGAAAATCCGGGCATTGCTTGAAACAGTTCCACAACTTCATTTATACAATCATCATTTGTGTCCACTGCAGTAGTTTCATTTCCTCCTTTTTTCCCAAGCAATCTACTCCAAGCCTTGTTGAGATTATCTTGTGACAGGGTGGTCCAAGCATCAGCTAACATATAGCAGCAGTCTTTGAGATTAAGCTTTTTGGAAAACGCCACCACACTTTCTTCATCTTCAGTCAACAATAAACGACGCAGGACTTCCTTCTTGTACATCTTTTTAAGCTTTGCTATAACACCCTGATCCATTGGTTGAATCAGTGCTGTTACATTGGGAGGCAGAAAAATTACTTTAAAATTTGCATCAACTGCATTCAATGTATCCGTCTCTGGATGAGATGGTGCATTGTCCAGTAGAAGAATTACTTTTTCAGTTTTCTTTTCTTGTTCTCTCAACCTCTTCACATTTGGGATGAACTGATTTGTATTCCAATCAAGAAATATTTCACTATTCATCCAAGCACTCTTCTGTGCTTTGTAACACAATGGGAGACATGTCACATTCTTTAAACAACGTGGTTTTTTGGCTTTGCCGATCATTAGCACCGGTAAACGATGACTTCCACTGGCATTTGCGGCTACCAAAATTGTTACTCTCTCTTTGCACTTTTTAAACCCAGGGGCAGCTGCTTCGCGCTGAGATGCAAGTGATTTTTGAGGCAATGATTTCCAGTATAAGCCAGTCTCATCGGCATTATACACATCATCGAGTGAATAACCTTCTTCTTCCAAAAAAGCCAAGAATGTTTCTTTAAAATTTTTAGCGGCAGTTGCATCGCTAGATAAAGATTCCCCTTGAATCTCCAATTCTCGTATGCCATGACGAGATTTAAAGTTTCTTAACCATCCCTGGCTAGCCTTAAAGTCAGGAGGACCGTCAAGTTGGTTGTTGAACTGAAATGCCTTTTCACACAACAGAGAACCAGAGATAGGTTCCCCTTTGCTTCTTCTTTGCACAAACCATATACAAAGCCTCTTCCAATTTCACATCTTTCGCATTTCTCATGGTTTTACGTTTCTTCGACCCATTTTCACTATCAAATTTCGATGCAAAACTCATAATTTCTTCTTCTTCCTTGTTCGCCCTGAAAAGGACGGTGGTTGCGTTGTGTCTGTTTACGCCGTAGCTGTGATATCTGCACCTTTCGGTCGACACATCCGACTTCAGCATGGCATTTTTTAGGGACCGGGTTTGCCTTCCCATTGCGATCTGTACTCGCTCAGCCAGACTGCACTGATGCAGACTGTTTCCAGGACCACCACGTGGAGGTGGAGTACGGTCTTAGTCAGCTCTGGTTCGCTGACTCTGATGCAAGCAGTCAAGCTATGGGTCGCTGATTGCATTCACTATTGCTGCATCTTTGGGTCCCACTCATAATTTTATCCTTGTTACTTTTGATGTCAGAGACGGTAGCTTTCCCAACATTGAACATCCTCGCAAGTGAAGACACAGTTTCACCTTGTCCTAGTCTCTTGATAATTTCTGTTTTCGTTTCAATTGACAAAACATTGCGGTTCCTTTTATATGCTTTAGGCCTACTGGAAGATGCCATATCGCACAGAGAAATACTTGTACACCAAAATTATTCTGCTGTAGTAGCAGACACAATTATTTTAAGTTGAACTGTCTGTTTAGCCAGTGTTCTACCTAGAACGCACACGTACACTTTATTGGTAAACCAGATATTAACTGACTTTATGATCTAACTGACTTCCTGTACGTAAGCGACCGACCATTAGCCCATCCCATTCTCTACAAATTGTTCGCACACATTTGAAGTTTGCCGCATCAAAAGATTCAGAATTTTAGTCTAACGTGACTGTGGCATCTGATTTTTTTTTTTTTTTTTCTAGAACAAGTGTTCGGATAATTGGATGTTCGGATAATTGGGGTTCGGATAAATGGAGTTCTACTGTATATCTCACAAAATGATATGCTACACTTGAGGCACATGGGATGTAATCATCGCTTATCACTGCTCCAGTCGGAGTCTGGAGTCACCTCTGCTGTCGGTTTTCAGCACGACTAGTCAGAAACAATCACCAGCGCTTGCTGTAGTGCTTTATGAATATACTATTTTCGTATGTTGAGGTTGCCAGCCTCATATATATATATATAACCACTTAGCAACAAAACATGTTAATTCACATTTGTAAAATAAATGTTCACAACTTACCCCAAGATTTTGGGTTATACACAATCTCCTCACACAGTTTTCGGATGGACACGAGCAATTTCGATGCATATGCTCTCGAATCACTTGGTCTGGGAAAGTATAGTAATTCCTTCTTATGAAGGGTGTTCTGTGATACACTTGGCCTGGGAAACTGTAATAATTCTTCTTTGACGGGTGATCAAATTTCTTTAGGTGTCCAGACTCTGTATTTAAAGTCATGGCCCCTTAAGTTTACAGTCTCTGTATTTATAAATGCGGGCTTACTTTTTAAGGTTTTAAGTTTCCCAAATACTTCGATCTGTCACTTATAAATATGGAATTCTAGGTCCGATCCTTCTCTTTCTGGCTTTTTGGGAGTTGCTCGTTTGAAGTTGCGAAGCTGTCTGTTCTGTGGCTCTGAGTTCACTAGATTTTATTTTCAGTTTCCAGTTCACATCACAGATTGTGCTTCCCGGCAAACTAGCCAATGAGATCTATTGTATATTCCGGCTCTAACTTCAAATCCATCGTAAGCTCTGTTCGCACTACGTGGGTTGGGGTGTTTAATTCATAATCTCCCCCGCGAGTTTAAAATATTAAATTTAATAATCCCACGCGTGACCTCTTTATAAAAAGATGTAATATTTCCGGTGACATCTTGTGCATTCTCACAAACAAATGTGTGAACATGTTTACCTGGCGTAATGTCTTCCGCCAAGATATCTACCCAGACAGATTATCTTTAATAATCACCAGGGATGGTCCCGCAAAGGCGATAAACGCATCTACCACCTGTGTAATCTGCCAGACAAAGGGTCACCGTTCTCGGCAACCTAGACAGACAATCTTGGGTTCTTTTTATGCCGATCGGACGAGACCGTATTTCGTGATAAGCGTATCGCTCGCTGGCCGGTTCATTTATCTGGTATTGTTACGATTTCACCTGGTGTAATGTAAACAGTCTGAGATCGGCTCAAAGCAAATATGTAAGAGATAAAGATAGTCCCATAGGAGATACTTCCGTAGGGGAGTGGAGTGTTAGAGACTTCACCCTACTAGATTCAGCATTGAGCAAAATAATGAATGAAAGGGCAAAAAATTGCCAAATAAAAAGCGATTGAATGGGAGAGAGAGAAAAATGAAGAAAAAGGGGGATACTGCTGGAGTGGCTGAAGGTGTGAGAGAGCCACCAAAAGAACACGTACAGACGTTTTGTCACACAGTCTACCTAGCTGTAAATGGGTACCTGACTCTGCTTTTGAGTTATGTACGGCAAAGGAAGTGAGGAAGGGAACTGAATACCCCACCTATAACACCTCACTCTCCTACGGCAGTATTTGATATGGGACTACCTTTACCTTAATGTTTCACCATCATCATTTGTCATTTTTGTTACTCACAGAGCATAGATGGCAACATTAAAAAAAAATTATAAACCTACCCACCACAAAACTATTTATAGAATATATGATTCCTATATACACACAATTGGATTCTCGCCGGTTTCGGAGTTCTTGCACTGTGCTGAGATCCTCCTAGTGGTATCTAAGGGAGGAGATCAGAGCATTGATGGAATTGTCCGTGTGCAATGAATATAGTCCTTTAAACGAACCAAAGACAGCATAGAGCCACCACCGTAGCTGACCACCTTGTAGGAAGCCTCACGAAGCGGTGGTTTATGTAGCAATGTGTTTTACTTTATGAGGTTGCCAGCCCCATACATAACCTCATATTAGTCACCTTGTACGACTTGCTTGATGGAGCAGTAGTCCAACTCTTTGTGTCACCAGAGACCCCCGTTGAGAAATAAGAAATGAGCATTAAGACCTACAAGCTGAGAGAGCCAGAAATTAAGACCAGATATCAGGGGCTTATTGCTGCAGCGGTGAGAAGCACAGAAGAACAACCTGGTGACTTGGAAACCCTCTGGCTTAAATTCAAGGGCATCATAAAGACAGCTGCTGCAGAAGCATGTGGTGAAGTCCGACTTGGGAACAAGAGAAAGAGGACACCTTGGTGTACAGAGGAAGTTAAAGAGAAAATAAGAGAGAAGAAAATGGCATGGAAACAATACTTAAGACCTAAAAACACAGCAGGAAAAACAGAGAAATATAGAGAATATGTGATACTCAGAACAGAAGCAAAGGACAAGGTGCTAGCAGCAAAACAGAAGTCCTGGCAACAATTTGTAAAAAAGCTAGAAAAAGATGTGCAAAAAAACTAGAAATTGTTCTATAAGACCCTAAAAAATATGAGGAAGGAAAAACAGTGCCCTCTTAAATTTATAAAGGACAAGCAAAGCAAATTGCTTACTGCCCCGAAGGAAGTAATGGAAAGATCGAAAGAATATTTCTCAGAACTCCTTGATGATGAGCAAGGTCAAGCATCAGAAATGATAACCACTAGCACAGAAGAAAACACCAATGGTGGTGAAGATGACATAAAGATGGAAGAACTGAAGGCAGCACTGGAGAAAATCAAGACGGGCAAAGCAGCAGGGCATGATGGTATAACACCAGAAATGTTTAAGTACATGGGAGCATCAGGCGACCTATTACTCTTTCGGATCCTACAGGCAGCGTGGTGCAACAAGACCATACCAAAGGATTGGGAGATTGCCATCATAACACCGATTTTCAAAAAGGGTGGCAATCGACAATGTGGAAACTATAGAGGCATATCCCTTCTCAGTGTCCCTGGTAAAATCTGCTCTAGAATCCTAGAGCAGAGACTCAGATGCCTAGCTGAGCTACAATTGGATGAGGTCCAGTGCGGATTCCGAGCAAACCGAAGTACTCAAGATCTAATGTTCACACTCAGACAGCTGAGTAAAAAGGCTCTTGAGTATAAGAGTGAGATTCACCTCTGTTTCATAGATCTGGAAAAGGCGTTTGACAGGGTCCCCTGGAGCAAACTTTGGGACTGTTTGGGAAGGAAGAACATTTCAGCACCTCTGATTCATGCTATACAGAGCTTCTACAAGTCTTGCAGAAATTATGTGAGGACAGTAAACCCTAAGTCAGAAGAGTTCAGGACCACCACTAGTGTGAGACAAGGTGATATCCTGTCACCTTATCATTTCATACTCCTCATGGACGATGTCATCAAGGCGTGTAAGGAGAGAACAAGAAAGTATTCAGTGGGCTAATGGAAGATGAGACAGGTCTGTATTTCGGAGTTGGAATTTGCTGATGATGTTGCCCTGGTTGCTAAATCAGAGGCACATCTCCAATCCAACCTGCAAGTCTGGGTGGAAGAGCTGGAGAAGAGAGGGATGGTCATAAGCAGCTCTAAAACAAAATAAATGGTGATATCACGAGATGAAAGAAGACATCAGATTAAGCTGGGAGAATAGGTCCTGGAGCAGGTCGACCACTTTAAATACCTCGTAGCTGTTATAGACCGGAAGGGAGGCATCAAAGAAGAGTTGGCCACTCGAAAAGCAGCAGTTGGGAGACTTTTTCAGGCCATAAATCGAGGATTCCTCAGCAAGAGAGAAGTTGGTAAGAAAACGAAGATGGCTGTATACCGCTCCACCTATGTCCCAGTCTTGACGTATGGATGCGAGTCATGGGCAATGACTACAACCCACAAAAGCCAGATCCAAACCTCAGAAATGAGGTATCTGAGGAAAGTTGTTGAAATAACAAGAAGAGACATGGTCCGCAACCAGACGATTCGTCAAGGCCTGAAAACCCAACCCCTGCCGACCCAAATAGAACAGTCCCAACTAAGATGGTTTGGCCATGTCTGCAGAATGGGAGAAGATCGGCTACCACGACAAGCATGGGAAACTAAGAGCAAGGGATCCAGACCTTTAGGACGACCCAGAGTCCGCTGGGAGGACAACATTAGACAATCTTTGAAGGACCGAGGACTAGAATGGAACAAGGCCAGGAGGAAGACAGCCGATAGGATAGTTTGGCGCTCTCTCTTCCAAACCTCTACAACCCACGGTAGAAGGGGAACGACCAAGTAAGTAAGTAAGTGTTTTACTTTATGAGGTTGCCAACCCCATACATAACCTCATATTAGTCACCTTGTACGACTTTCTTGATGATTTCTTTATTTAGTTTTTATTTTTATCTATTGATTTATTTGTTTTAAATTTATTTATTATTATTATTTATTTATTTATATTTTATTTATTTATTTATTTTTTAATTTTTTTAATTTTATTTATTATTTATTGATTACTTTTTTCTCACTCTTTTCCAGTCCTTGTTTTCATTATTTCTTATTTTTATATACTATCAACTTCCTCTTTCCAGTTTAGTGGCAGCCATCTTGCTTTGCTTCACATGTGACTGGACTTAATATTAAGGGAGTTTTTTTCTCTTATTTTTATAGTTTCATGTTCTCTACTTAATTCTCATTTTCTTTCCCTCCTGTCTCTTGTTTGTCTGTCCCTGACGAAGGCCTTGTGGCCGCAACGTAGGTTTTTCTTGTCCTTCTCCTTGTAAGACGTATTACTATTTGTGTGGGTGTGTTGTGTGTTTTTTTGTTTTTGTTTTTTTTTCAATTGCTTGATGGAGCAGTAGTCCAACTCTTTGTGTCATCAGAGACCACCGTTAACTGTACGGGATCTAACGTGTGCATATTGGTGCTTTTTTTATTTATAAACGTTGGATTACGTACTTCCTTTCACAGATGTTTATCCACATTTTGAACAACATTCTGAGTGTAATTTAAAACATATTGTAACAGGCAAGTTAATCAGATCATTCATCACTGAGATCCGAATATGTACCATCTGGTCAAATAGACAACTCTGAAAGCACTCATCCCGCCAGTCGCCAGTCTAATAGCCAATTCTATTTACGTCAATGGAAAGAACCATATATCATTGATAGCAATGGCAGGCAACGCAAGAGCTACTGCGAGCTACTTTAGAAACTCTTTAGAGATGTACCGTGATAAACTCATGTCTGTTTCAGGGTCAGAGTATCTGGAATAAGTGCAGCCCTTTATCTTAACCGGATGATTTGCTACCTGTGATTTTGAAAATGTCAAAAAAATTGCGTTACGTAATTTGTGAGAGGCCCCAAAATCAAGATCCAGTAAGATTAAAGAATAACATTTACGTCATACCCTATCTCATAATGGTAGCTAGAACCCGCCCCAGGGACTGTTAAAGTTGGTGCGAGGTCTCGTTTTGGTGCCCCCCCCTCTCACGCCGAACTGAATTGATCTCTTATGAGGGTCAGTTTCAGACTACTGAGTAGGATCACACTTTAAATTTCCGCATTTCAAAAAATAATGTCTGCGCCCCCCTGCAGACGGCGCCCGGAGCGGCTCACCTATCGCATCGCCCAAAAGCCGGCTCTGTTGTTAGCTACATCTTGTGTTGTATAGGAAGGGTTACATGCCTATTATTTCGCAGGAAGTTGAAACGTATTGACGAATGAATATATATGTTGTTTGTTGACGAAAAACAGATGAAAACAAAGCATATCAAAGGTTAAACTTTCTTCACTATGTCCGTCATCTTTCCTGGTTAACATGTTGAAGACCTGCAACTTTGTTGAGCAGTAAGCACGCAGGAGTGACACATAAATACACTAGCTACCGATGTTTCCCTTTCTTTAGCCTTCACCACCCGACTCATGTACTGCTGAAAAGAAGTAATATTTAGTCATTCGTTCGGTTTTAGTGTGAGATTACTTTCCTGTTTCCAAGAAACGAGAAAACATTTACATGGCTGGCATTATAAGACTCCACCGACTCGTCCTAAATGGGCTCGGCGTCTAGAAGGACCCTGTGCCAGGTATTGATAGATGTAAAACTAATGCAGTTAAACGAACACATTTCAACTCAGATTAGTTGGCAAGATGACTATATGCTTTGTGAATAACTGGAAACAGAGGCGAACTGAACAGCTGGCCATCGGGCACAGCCTCAGGGCTACAGTCGTATAGGGTCCACTCTCCCCTTGCCTCCATCTAGATAAATCAACTGGACAGGTGGTTAAGGACCAATACCACTTACTTCCCTGCACCTAATACCACTTACTTCCCTGCACCTAATACCACTTACTTCCCTGCACCTAATACCACTTACTTCCCTGCACCTAATGCCCCTTATTTCCCCGCACCCAATCACACTTATAGTCCGGGGACTCAGATTACTATAAGTCCGCTTCAGATTCGAGTAATTAAAGCCTGTTCTTCTCTTTGACTCCAGACCAACGCTCTGAGCGTTGCAAAATTCAACGCGCTGTGCCAGCGCAACGCTCAGAGCGTTGTTTTTAGTTTATCACGAATAAACTCCAAAAATCGTCCATTTAATGCAGTTCATTTGCCCAAGAAGGGAGATCTTGCAGACTGCAATAATTGGAGAGGAATCACTCTTCTCTCAGTTCCCAGCAAAATACTAGGCAGGATAATTATACAGAGAATTTCAAAAGCAGTAGACCACAAGCTGAGAAAAGAACAAGCAGGATTTAGAAAGAACAGAAGATGTGTAGATCATATATTCACTCTCAGGAACATTATAGAGCAGTGCTCAGAATGGCAAAGACAGCTGTACATTAATTTCGTTGATTTTGAAAAGGCTTTTGACAGCACACATAAGGACAGTTTATGGAAAATACTGAGGGCTTATGGAATTCCATGAAGACAGGAGTACGACAGTGATGCCCCTTATCAACCACTCTATTTTTAACAATCATAGACTGGGTGATGCGCCAGACAACAGAGGGCAGTCCAAGAGGAATAAGATGGACTATATTTTCTACATTGGAAGATCTGGAATGTGCAGATGACATTGCACTACTAGCACATTCACATCAACACATCCAGGAAAAAACGGATAGATTAAATAAGTTTAGCCAGCAGGTGGGCTTGAACATCAATTTAAAGAAGTCAGAGGTCATGACGCTCAATGTGAGCAACCCTGAGCCCATATCAGTAAGGAATCAGCAACTGGTACAGACAGACACCTTCACATACCTAGGATGCATAGTAACACCAAACGGCGGGGCATGCAAAGACATCAACATCAGAATGAATAAGGCAAGAACAGTCTTTTTTAGCCTAAACAACATCTGGAAGTCCTCTCAATACAGCACAAGCACAAAATTTAGATTATATCAGAGCTGTGTGCTTTCTGTGCTTCTCTATGGTGCGGAATGCTGGAGAGTTACAGAGAAGGAAATGTCGAAATTGCCCTCTTTTCACACAACATGCCTAAGAAAAATTCACCGAATCTTTTGGCCGAATACCATCACCAACCAAGATCTGCTTACTCGGAGCAAGCAAGAGGACATGCACACCATCATAGCTGGCAGACGCTGGAGCTGGGTTGGCCATGTCCTCAGAAGAGACCCCGATACCATCACAAGAACAGCTATGCTTTGGACCCCTGAAGGAAAACGAAAGAGAGGCCGACCAAAAACCACCTGGCGGAGGACTGTGGAGGCTGAGATGCAGGGAATGAACCAGAGTTGGGGCACTACGAAGGATGGCCACCGACCGAGCAAAGTGGAATCAATTTGTGGTTACCTTACAAGGCGCCACTAGGCGTGATGGCCACTGACTGCTTTGACGGTCGGCGGCTAAGGATCAAAGAAGAAGAAGAATATTTTAAAAGTCGTAGAATGATTTCCGCTACTATTTAAACAACTAATTTGACTGTAGTTAATCAGCACATGTGCGTGTTTTGATGTTATTATCACAATTTGAGTGACGTTTCGTGTGTTTGTGTTTTTCGTTGTAATTGCTAGAGAAATATGTCACACTTTATATTTACATTTTCTAAGTCTCCTAAGCAAATAATTGTGTCAAATTACTTTGAAACATTGCTGACATTGATGATGATTGTTTGGTAGTCACAGTTTGTTGTCAAAATACGGAATCGGTGCAGAAAAGCTAGACACATTAGATTTAGTTGATGAGTGGGTGTAGTCATATTCTGGCCGATCAAAAAGCAACAAAACTAGACCTACCGTAACGTCTAATCACTAGTCCTAGGTAGAAGATGAAGCTAGGGATAACATTAAACAAGTGTTAAAAAGTTTTTATATGACGTTATTATTGGAGCCGCGCTGGTGTAATGGCTACGGCGTTGTACTGGCGACCAGGTGTTCATGGTTCAAACCCGGGCGTCGGCGTTTGAAGGAATGTTTACGACCGGAAATTTGACTGAATAACCTGAACGGCTCCTGTGATAAACCCTCTGTGGATGGGTAGGAGCGAAGCTCCTGACCGGGTTGGAAGGAAAGTCCTCAGGTTCCCCAGCCTCGCAATGACATGTCATTGGGCCGAAGGGCTGAAAGCCTAAGTGCCGCTGGTTAAGAAAAAAAAAAAAAAAAAAAAAAATATGACGTTATTCTTCTTTATTTGTTTGAAAATAACGTAATGCAATATTGCATAATTTATTTTTTTCTTACAAGGGACCACAGTTAAAACTGGTGTGAATAACACTAAATGTACTAATTGTGGCGATAAGCAATGTTTTTTAAACTTTATATATGAATTAACTTGATGTTTGAAGGCTTAAAAGAAAGTTTTATTGTCTACAACAGTAATTTGTCTTAGGTAAGATCGTATTCTACAGTTAACTTTTTAGTGTTTTTCAATTTTACATGCAAAATGTTTTAAGTATACCGAACATACTTGTGTTAATACTACCAAAGACGTTATATATTACAATTCTCTATCCATTTCTCTACAGTTTGGTATATAATAAGTACATGTTCACACAAAAAGATAAACATAAAATTTACACTAAAAGACAGTACACTTCACGGTTTAGAATTCTTCAAAAAATAATTATGGCACAGGGTAGAAAATAATTATGGAGTCAAAGAGTTAAACCCCCTTAAAATGCTTCAACCTTGCCTACGTAACTGATCAACTGCATTACCAAATTTATTTATAGCTAATCGTATCTTCCTGACATATCGACAATTTCCGGTAGCATCAAGAGAGATTAGTCTCTCAAAGCTACGAGAAAACATAACTACAGTCGCCAATACACGAAGACCAATTAAACAGTTTGACAATCAAGTCACGTAATGTAACGAAGACGTTAGTGTTAGGCAATATACTGAAAGATTTTGCCGAACATAGTGCAGTAAAGATTAGTTTTTACAATATAAAGGTGAAGTAAAGTTCCTTTAACCAACTTGACATTTATAATGTTGTGGCACAATATATGTAATATATAATTTTGTTATTATTCATACTTTAAATATCTTAGAGCTGCCTTAGACTGGAAGGGAGGCATAAAAAAAAAGTAGTCTACCCGAAGAGCAGCAGCTGTGAGATTTGTTCAGGTCATAAATCGAGGATTCCTCTGCAAAAGAGAAACTGACAAGAAGACAAAGATGGCCGTATACCGCTCAACCTATGTTCCATTCTTGACTTATGGATGTGAGTCATGGGCAATGACTACAACTCACAAAAGCCAGCTCCAAACCTCAGAAATGAGATATATGAGGAAGGTGATTGAAGTAACAAGAAGAGATACGATCCGCAACCAGACAATCCGTCAAGGTCTCAAAACTCAGTCCCTGCTAACCTGAGTCGAATAGTCCCAATTACGATGGTTTGGCCATGTCTGCAGAATGGGGGAAGATCAGCTACCACGACAAATATGAGAAACCAAGAGACAAGGATCCAGATCCCCAGGACGACACAGAGTTCGATTGGAGGACAACATTAGACAATCTCTGAAGGAGCGATGACTAGATAGGAACCAGGCCAGGATATGATGGTATACCTCAAGGTAGAAGAGGAACGACTAAGTAAGTAAGTTATTATTTATATTGCCATAGTAATTAAACAATGTGAAAAAATAAGGTTTTTTAAGTCATTCCTGACTTGGGGCCCCGACGAAATTGTTCAAATGGGGGTGCATTTTCTAAAACCGGCCCTGCACTCATAGATACATCGCAGGCATACTTTGCCTTTTACTGTAAGTATACTTTCCATCTTATTAAAAACAGCAATTCTCTTATAAAAATTCAAACAAACACTCAAGAAGATGGGACTTGTCTATATTTGATGGCGGTGCTATCGCAGAAAATAACATAACTTCTTAATAACTGTGCTAAGTTAAAAGAGGTGCCATTTTCATACAAGTATTTATATTAACTAAATTTAACATGTAATCTGAGACAGCCATAAACATTAAGATATTATTGTTTATCTTTCTTACGGCGCATGAATTCCACCTCTTCATGAGCACTTAAACATTATAAGTATTTTAGCAAGAGTAACGGAAAGCCCACAAAAGCTGTCTACAGCGGTGGTTGGGTTATGGGGTAGTGGAGATGGACGGTTGAGGGAAACAACGATTGCTTATTTTCCCACCATGTGCAGTAATATTTAGACTCATGACACGCCATTGTACAGTATGGCCCCAGTGTACATCACGCTTTGTTGGTCTCAACGTTCAAACATTACAGTAATATATGTTAGACTCTCAGGTACGCAGATGACACAGTTATTCTTTCAAACAGTGCCAAGGGACTAGAACAGTTAATCTTGGCTGTCGAAAGACACAGTGAGGATCAGAACCTTTTTCTGAACACAAAGAAAACAAAGATAATGTCCACTGACAAAACAAGATGCCAACCAAAAATTACCATCAATGATGAGGAAATTGAAAATGTCACAAATTTTGAATATCTTGGTTCCATAATTAACAACAATGGAGACTGCTCAAAAGAGGTCAGAAGGAGACTGGCCATAGCAATGCAGAGGTTAAATAAAATAAAGAACCTATGGCATAACACCAGCAAATTAATAAAAGTAAAACTTCTGAGAACGTGCATCTTTCCGGTAGCAACATATGGATGTGAATCATGGACCATTACTCGAACATTAAAGAAAAAAATCAAATCTTTCGAAGCAAAGTGTTACAGAAAAATTCTCAGCATATCCGTGGACCAAGAAGAAGAAAAATATAGACATCCTACACGACCTGAGCATCGAGGAAAACTGGCTCATAAACAATATCATGTCCCGGAAACTGAAATATTTTGGCCACATTAAACGCCATAGTGGCTTAGAGAGAGCAGTTATGGAGGGTATGGTAAATGGAAGGCGAGGCAGGGGCCGACCAAGACGACGGTGGACACAGGACATTGAAGACACCTTGAACATGACATTGGAGGAGGCAGGAGGGCTGGCTAGAGATCGAGCATCTTTCAGGCGGGCTGTGATGAGAGCGACGTTCTGCAAAGGACATGCTACATGATGATGATGAATTATTTTCTTTTAATTTCATTGGTCAGATCTTGAATATCTAAATATACTACTCGTCAAAAGTCAAGGGCCACCCTATTATTTCAAATACACTTTTATATAAACGCATTAAATGATTAAATGAAGGAAGTTTTTAGTAAAAATGGGTGCAATATCTTCCTCTGACAGTCCTCTATGCACGTTAAGCATAAAAACAACTCACCGACAACCATGGTGATCACGTGCAATTTGGTTTGCTGACCATAAATTCACATTTTTAATGTTTTTTCAAACTTCCATACAACCAAACAGGTGAAGTAATCGTGCTGATTGACATTCCACGTGCAATGGCGACTTTTCGTGAGCAGAGTTCACTCTTAATTTGTTTTACAATCAGCAGACTTAGGGTAGTTTCATCACTTGCAAAAAACCATGCCACCGAGAAGAAGTCTTGACACCTTACAAAGAATGAGGGCTATAGCGTGTGTTGAAAGTGGTTTATCTGTCCGTGAGGATGCTAGACGGCTTGCAGTGTCACACTCTACTATCCAAAGAATTTTGGAGAGATTTCAGGCCACAGGAAGTGTGGAGGATCGCCACCGGCCAGGTCGCCCTAGATGCACCAGTAGACATGATGACCGGTACCTCTTGTTGTCAGCCCTGCGCCATCGAACAGTGACTTGTTCCACTCTAAGATGTCAGCTGAGACAAACTGTAAACGTTAATGTCAGTCAAAGCACCATTCACAGACGTTTACATGAATTTGGACTGGCTGCTCGACGTCCTGCAGTCAGAATCCCTTTTACTCCTGCTCATCGCAGAGCCCGTGTTGCTTGGTGTCGCAAGCACATCCGATGGGCAAGGCAACAATGGAGTCAAGTTCTCTTCACTGATGAATCTCGCTTCACTGTGTCATTCAATGATGGCAGGATTCGAGTTTAGAGACGACCAGGAGAGCGATTTACTGATGACACAATTCGAGAGGTGGATCGTTATGGTATGGGTTCTGTCATGGCCTGGGGAGGCTTCTACAGACACGGCAGGACCCCACTCTACATCATCCAAGGCAACTTGACCGGCCCAAGATACCAGAACGAAATCTTGAGACCAATTGTTCAGCCTGCTCTGGAGGCCATAGGGGGTAATGCCATCCTCCAAGATGATTACGCTCGACCCCATCGAGCTTGTGTGGTGAATGAGTTTATTCAGCAACATGGGATCATCAGGATGGCGTGGCCAGCTCATTCACCTGACCTTTCTCCGATTGAGCACCCCTGGGATGTCCTTGGTCGAAGATTGTCAACAAACCCCCCCCCCCCCCTGCCAATGGATGTTGCACAGCTGACTGCATTTCTGCTTCAGGAATGGCAAGCTGTTCCTCAGGATACTCTTCGGACCCTTGTGGACTCGATGCGTCTACGCTGTCTTGAATGCCTTGCTGTAAACGGTGGTCATACCCGATTTTGAAATGTCTATTTGTCCAATATCTATTGTGTGACTTTTGAAAAGGTGGGTGACACACTTCACAGCTTCATTGCGTTTGAATGTGTATTTCCATTTCTTTACGTGACATGTCAATTTGGTATTCGATAAATGCCGTTTTGACTGATACGAATTACGTTTATATCAGATTTGTTTTTTGGTTTCAACCAAGGTTTTTCTAAGTGGCTCTTGACTTTTGACGAGTAGTATATATAGAGAATACAAGGTGTGTCATGAGGGATCACATGTTTCTCCTGAATGGATACGAGTTATGTCACGGAGGACCAAGAGGGTCATTGTGAGAGACCAGACGATTAATTAACAAGGACCAAGAAGTGTCTCATTAGTGAGTACGAGTTATGAATAGATGGGCTACCAGATGCGTCACGAAGAACGATAAGATGCGTTACGAGAGACTACAAAATGCGTCACAAGGGGCCACAGGACGCATCATATGGGACCACACAATGTATTGCAAGGCCACGAGTTAAGTTATGAGACACGATTAATAGTGTCATGAAGGCTCACAAGGTGTGTTGCAAGATGCTATGATCTGTGTTATGTGGGGCCAAGAGATGTGTTGCGACAGAGCATGATTGTTAAGTCATGTTTTATTAATGGGAGTTAGGTGTTAAAGATTTGTATGTATGGGTCGGATTTTTGTACACACGTTAGTTAGCACACTTTGGTGATGAGATGATTTTTTTAGTTGGGGGCTTTATGCTCGATAATTTTTGAACATAGCTCAACTGAGTAGTTGTTAGTTTGTTTTTAAAAATAAGATAAAGAAAGTTTTCGAATGTTCTTAGTGATAGTTTGGGGAAAGAGACGGGTGAGCTGAGCTGAGTTCTCACGCGGTTAGTTCGCGCATGAGTAAATTTTACTGAGCTGTTCTGAGAGGCGGTAATCTCGTGACAGTACGTTCCTGGCAGAGCTTCGAGATGGTTGTTCCATCTCTTTAGTGTGTCCAGAAGTTATTATCGAGGGGAATATATTTTTGAAAGTGAAGGGAAGAGTTTCCTTCCAAGATTGATTCTTTTGAGGCCATGGATTGTACCGGCCATTATTGTTATGATTCATATTTCTTATGATGGATTTTCCCCTGTGATTGGAATGGATATATTATGCTCAGAGTTGTTGTGTGCAACCTTTTGATGAATAGTTATTGCATGGATTTACTGTTATAATACTGTGTAGAGAGCTGCTGTGAACTGCGATGTATGCAGTCCTTTTGAGGGATATTTTTGTTGCCGTAATACTATGACAAGCCGTTAAAAGATTAAAAAATTTTAAAGCTGCTGGAGTTGACGAAATTTCAGGCGAAATGATTAAAGCAGTTAATGACAACAACCTCTTGAGAATTTTAGATATTATAAATGAAGTATGTAGAGAAGAACAACCACCACAACAATGGAAAGACAGTATTATTGTAAAGTTACCAAAGACAGGTGATCTATCAGACTGTAATAACTGGCGTGGTATATCTCTATTATCAGTACCTGGAAAATTATTATGTTGCATGATGTTAGAAAGACTTAAATTGCATGCTGACGAAAAGATCCGAGAAGAACAAGCGGGTTTCAGGCCGAAACGATCATGTATTGATCAAATATTCACACTAAGAACAATTATAGAAGAATCAGTGGAAATGCAATCGCCACTTATTATCACCTTCGTCGATTTTCAAAAAGCCTTTGATAGTCTACACCGCCCATCATTGTGGAAGATACTTACAATCTATGGTTTTCCAACAAAATATGTGAATATAATCAAAGCGCTATATGACAATGCAAGATGTTGTGTTAGAACAAATAAAGGGAATACAGAATGGTTTACAGTAGAAACAGGGGTGAAACAAGGCTGTATTATGTCACCACTACTTTTTGGAATAGCTATTGATTGGGTTATGAGAAACTATACCCACAATGAACAATTAGGTATAAAATGGACAAATGGAAAATTCCTGGGGGACCTGGATTTCGCAGATGATTTAGCATTCTTAAGTTCAACACCCAGACAATCCCAAGAAGCAGTAAATAATTTGTGTCATCTTTCGGTTAAAATAGGTCTCCAAATAAATGCCTCTAAAACTAAAGTTATGAACTTTTCTAACGAGACCTTTAATATCATCCTGAACGGGGAAAAACTACAGAAAGTTGAAAGTTTCAATTATTTAGGCAGTAAAATGACTCAGGATGGTGACACAAGAAGAGAAATTCATACTAGAATTGCTTTGACAGCTAGCGCCTTCAATAGATTATCTAACATTTGGAAATTACTATCATTAAATATACATACCAAGCTTCGTCTGTTTAATTCAAATGTTATCTCAGTGTTAACATACGGCTGTGAGAGTTGGAAAATAACAAAATCATTGGAGAACAAGCTGAATACATTCGAGAACAAATGTCTTAGAAAACTCATGAACATCAGTTGGAAAGAATTCAAGACTAATCGACAAATAAGAGAAGACTCTAGGCAGAAATATGTCTCCAACTATATAAGGAAAAGACGATGGTCATATATCGGTCATGTCCTACGAATGCAAAACAACAGAATACCATTGCAGGCACTCACTTGGGTTCCTGAGGGTAAGAGGAAAAAAGGAAGACAAAAAGAAACACTCAGAAGAACAATAATAAGAGAAGGAAGAACGTTGGGATTAAACAATGTGCAAGAGCTAAGAGGAGTGGCGTCACAACGTACAACCTGGAGAGCACTGGTTTCGGCCTTATGCGCCGTGTTTGGTGCTTAAAGAATTTATTATTATTTAATACTATGAAATGTGAGCTGCGGGGTTCTGCAGCCTATGTACTTTGGATTTTGTACCTGTAACTGAGCTGTACGGATTTACTTACCTTATGCCTGATGATCTACTATGGGCTGTTATCTATGATTATATCCCTTTGGATTTATGCACGCTGTTATGGAT
The DNA here is from genome assembly GCA_024509875.1 of Oreohelix idahoensis. Taxonomy (NCBI): domain Eukaryota; kingdom Metazoa; phylum Mollusca; class Gastropoda; order Stylommatophora; family Oreohelicidae; genus Oreohelix; species Oreohelix idahoensis. Next base: position 718,973 of record JAMPIV010019419.1, on the reverse strand, counting down.
TTATTTACATGTCGCTCCATGATTTGCTATGAAGTGTCGTCCTATGATGTCTACGTGATTGTGGTGTTAATAAACTGTGTGGAACGTTATACTAGTTCCTACATTTTCTGATCCTACGTTACAGTGGTGTGTGATCGAAGTGTGTATAGGTATGCCAGAACCTAATTACGACATTCGCACTTACAGCTATACATATTTACACACCTGTCGGCCATCCGTAAGCCCGACCACAAGCTGATTGCCTTCATCAGCCGTAATATTAACATTGTCTTCCTACACCACTTACGTATCCTTAACATATTTATGGTGAGCCAGTTTCATGGGGTGCGGTACCAACTACAGATGGAGAATTCTACAGAAGAATATTACCTAACAAGTTCAACAGCATTCTCAAGAACATCCACTAACAGAAGATCTTTGTCATGTCAAGTTCAGCAGGATTTGATTTACAGTGTTCACAGTGCTGATTTTTGATGCGCAAGTTAGTCAAGTCAAGTGTTTCCAGTCCATGTTTCCTGTGCAAGTTTCAAGTAGACGTCATCCAGTGTCAAGGACCTGAGAAGCCAGGAGATCCTGTGGCCATCAACGTTCTGCTTTAGTGTGATACCTGATGTCCATCTTTGTTGTTGTTCCGGAGGCCGGGAGTTTTTCTTTTGAAGATAAGTGGTTGTGTCGTCTGTAAACAGTACCACTGTTATATGTTATCGAGCCTTCCTCGGACCTTAGTCTATTTACTCTTTGTCGTATTCTATGTTATATGTTCCATGTTTATGTGGGTTTGGTTGGGAGGTGACTTACGTTAGGATATATCCCAGTTCCCCCAGGGCCTACGTAAGCGTTCTGTAGGGACATTCTTGCGGATTTCCCGCAGCGGAAATTCCAGCGAATTCTTTTTGCTGATGCATTTCAGTCCTCTGTGTTTGGAAATCTGTGACACCATTGTTTAGGTGTGACGAACTGTTTCATTGTCGTTGTCGTAGTATTTTTTCTGTGCTTTGGTTCATTAATTAATTTGTTTGTGACTGTCTTCCTCTCTCTTGCTATCGTTAATTTATATACAAATTTTGTGTTTATACACTGTGCTGTCGTGTGTCTTGTCACTCTATTCGCAGCTGTCATTGCAAGCTTTGCAAAATTTCTTATCTTTATTTCCGCTTTTTGACTTTATTTGATTCTTGCGAACGTGGTCATTTGTCCTTTATATCTTGTCTTTGTAACTCTGGTTTGTACTGTCTATTTTGTCATGCTCTATCGATATTATAATGCATTTTGCTGGTAATTAATAACATTATTAATAGTTGGAAAGGTAATTATACAAGTTCTTAAGCAAGGACTTGCCACCCACTGAGCTGGGATAAAGTGAGTTTCTCCAGGTATTTTTACATAAATTACCTATCTCATAAAATTAGACATAATGTCTACTTTAGACTACTTCATTAAACAAGGGAAATCCCTTGGTATGACTACTGAGGAAATAAAAGAATTCGCACGTGTCGAATATGACAAGGCTCAGAAATTCGAAGAGAAAAAACTTCAAATGGAAATTGAAAAACAAAAAATGGAGGCTGAAGATAGGAAATTTAAAATGGAGGCTGAAGATAGGAAATTTAAAATGGAGGCTGAAGATAGGAAATTTCAAATGGAGGCTGAAAAACAGAAATTAGAGACTGAAGAAAGAAAAATTCAAAAGCAAATGGAAATGGAAGAGAAAAAAATTCAACAGCAAATGGAAGAGAGAGGAAACTTCAGATGCAAGCTGAAGAAAATATGAGGCTGCACGAGGAAAAGGTGTTGTTTACAGAGCTGGAAAGATTAAAGGTGGTGAATAGTGTTAATACACAAAATTCTACAGACACTCAAACTACTTCTCATAAGACAAATAGTCATTCTTATAAGCTCAGACTACCTGCTTTTAAACCTACCTCTGTCGATGTCTTATTTTACCTGAATAGATTTGAACTTACATGTGAATCTCAGAAAATAGACAAGTCGGAATATTGTGCACGACTTATGGAAATACGAGGGAAGGTCAAAAAGTAATGCCTCCTATTTTTTATGTATGTAAATACTGCATCGGTGTGCAATTTGTAAATTTAGCAGGATTCCTCAAACACTCTTCTGCATTGTATAGCATTACCAACCTGTTTCAGTAACAGGTGGCACCACTGTAACAGTTTAAAAATGGCTGCCAAAGACGTTCGGTTAAAACAACGTTATGTCATAGAATGTTGACAGACAGACATAAAGAAACAAGGAAAACCATAGTCATCAACCTCCTGCACCGTTACGAAACTGAAGGAGAAGAGTTTTTATCGAATATTGTGACAGGTGATGAGACTTGGGTTCATTTTTTTGAACCAGAATCCAAGAGGCAGTCAATGGAATGGCATCACACAACATCGCCGACAAGAAGGAAGTTCAAAAGTTCACCATCTGTAGGGAAAGTTATGGCCTCCGTGTTTTGGGATGAGAAGGGTGTGATTCTTCTCGACTTCTTGGAACAGGGAAACACGGTGAATGCAGACCGTTACATTGAAACTTTGAAGAAGCTTAGAGGTCGTCTTCGGCGACTTTACCCATTAAAAGTTCAGAGAACTGCTCTACTGTTGCACGATAATGCCACGCTACACACCGCTAAACGCACCATTGATGCGATTGCAGAATTTGGCTGGACATTATTACCACATCCCCCTTACAGTCCCGATCTTGCACCTTCTGACTTCCATCTGTTTGGACCACTGAAAGAAGATCTTCGCGGACATCACTTTGAGGACACTGAGAACCTTAAACGCGCCGTACGCCTGTGGTTTAGGAAAAAGTACACAAATTTTTACCGTGCGGGGAAACATGCCCTTTTGAGAAGATGGACAAAAACTGTAACAAATAACGGAGACTACATTGAGAAATAAATTTTTGAAGTTCAGACTTGGGGCTACATTTCAATGTGAATTTTATCTGTTTTCTTGCCTATTGAATGAAATTAAAAATTACGAGGCATTACTTTTTGACCGTCCCTCGTACTTACTGGTGAAGCTATGAATGTTGTAAGTAGGTTGGAGGGGCCCGACAAAAATAACTATGATACTGTCAGGGCTGTCTTGTTAAGAAAATACCAACTTGAGGAAGACAATTATCGTCTGCGCTTTAAGTCTCTATTACCGGAGACTGGGGAAGATTTTTCAGAGTTCATAGCAAATATACGTCTTACGTTCTCACGTTGGGTAGAGCTCTCAAAAATTGAACATACATATGAAGCCCTCATGGACTTATTACTTCGTGACAAAGTCATGTCGTCTGTAAACGCTTCTTGTCTTTCTTTTCTACATGAGCGAAAGCCTACAAACTTGAAAGATATGGAACAATACTGTCGCCAATACGTCACGGCACATCCAAATGTGACTGTTAGCAAATCTCAAGTGAGAGAAGGGTTACCTGTGGCTTCGGCAATACCATATGGTCCTAATATGCACCGTAGATCACAAAGTGCTGATCGCAACTTTGGTAGGAGAGATAATCGTGATTTTAGACAGTACCAAGAAGGTCCATCACGTAGTAATTCTCCCTCTCCAAGAAACTGGAGACAATTTAACGGACCTCAACATTTTGGTTCCAACAATTATGGAAATTTTGGAAGGGGTAACTACACTAGAAATTATCAACCTTACAATAATTTTTCTCGGAGACAACAAAATCCATCGAATAGATATTTTGACCAAAGGGGAAATAGTAATCGCAACAATGCTAACTGGGGTTCAAATCAAAACAATGGTCTCAATAGAGGAAATAGCAATGGGCCAAATAGAGATAATAGTTGTAATAGATCGCGATATGACGGTAGATCTCCAAATGATAGATCGCATCGCCATGCTAACTCTGCTCAACAGGAGCCCCAAGTTATTGGTAATCAAGGTAACAATAATAATAGTATCTCTAATGCTACTGCTTGCTCTGCTTTCGATTTCGAGAGAGCATCTCAGTGCCCTGAGTGCACAACTTTGTTCCAGCCTACAGTGGTGACTACCTTGAGTTGCGGTCATCCTCTACCTACTCTTCCTGCCTTGTATGTAAATGACGGAAGAGGGTCTCTTACCCGATATAATTATTGATTCCTGATTAGTCTGTGCTACTTTCTCTGTTACCCTTTCTTGTGTAACGGAGGAAGGTTTGATTAACATCGTACAGGGGTCGGAAGTTTACACAGCCACATTTGATAGGTTAAATTTAAAGTTTATTGTTGCCTTTTATAAAATCCTACCGTTATTAAAATAGAAATTTTTATTCATTTTTTTCACAGCAACGGCTTTCCCATGAGAATCAGAGTTGCTATGTTACGTGATTAAGCTGTTTCTTTTCAACATGTTCTATATGTCGCCTTGCGCCACTTTTCCTGTTCCAGTGAAGCCAGTCTGAATTTTGACGCCACACTAGATGATTTTGTATCTGCATGCTCACAAGAGTTTTCAAGATCACTGCAACTATTGATATTTATAGTATATGTTTAATTTAAGGCATTGTATTATTTCCTTTTCATGCACCATGTCATGACCATATTATTATTATATGACTGTGTTTTGGATAATCGTTGAATATGTAACAATTATAGTGATAAGGCTATTTAAACTTAAATTATCATTATGATTCATTTCGGTATTGTACATTGAAAAGGTGTTTTTTCTGACATTGTGATGTATTTTTTCTTTATCCAGCACTTGATTGTGCGCTAGGGTGTAACTAGGTATAGCGATATTATTAATGTTGATGTCTATAACAAGTTCATCATTGGTACTTTATTAGTTTATTAACTTAATTATCTTGCATATTATGCTATTTTTAAATGATAACTAGTTATTTGTTCCTTGGTATAGATATGAATTGTTTAACTTAATGGTTACCATGATATATCATTGCTTTCTTTTTTTTAATTCTCATTTCATTGCTTTCTTTCAATGCCAGTCATTCTTCGTGTACATCATCTTGTCTTTTCACTTTCCACTTATTATTTCATACTTAGACTATATTTCATATACCTCATCTTTGTTTGAATTTGATTATCTTTGTATACTTCATCTTCTTACTTTACACATATTTCCATCCTTCTATTGTTGATTTAGTAATACGACTTAACATAGTGTAATCCTTGTGTGTAGATATTGGAATTGCATCGACCTCAAATTTTTTTGTTCCATGTACTTTTCCTTAAAAAAAAATGATGATATCATTTTTTTCCCCGGGGGTCGGTGTAGTCTGTTAAGTCATGTTTTATTAATGGGAGTTAGGTGTTAAAGATTTGTATGTATGGGTCGGATTTTTGTACACACGTTAGTTAGCACACTTTGGTGGTGAGAAGATTTGTTTAGTTGGGGGCTTTATGCTCGGTGTCGTAGATTTGCGATAAGTGATTAAGACTTAGTTTGGTCCCTTCTGAATAGACATAGACATAAGTAATAGCTCAGTGGGAAGTGATAAAATAGAAATAGGTTTCACGGGTGAGATGGAGGAACTATATTAGATTCTGTCTCTGACACTCGAGAAGCTTCTCTCAGTCAGCCTATCATCTACAACAGAGTTAGATTAGTCAGACAAATCTAAAATAATATATAGTAATATATATATACCTCCCATACACACACACATAAGTGACTACAATAGACACACAGACGTGAACCTATGACAATGAAAATATAGATAATTTGGAACGAGCTGACCAACACACTGATTAAGTTTATGTGAAGTTTAATTATCATAATAGACTTCCATCACAACATATAAAATTACATCGAACATATACAAATATTCATAAAGTCAATAAATTGCTACAAGAATGATAGACCCATTGGTATGATCCTTTCCCTCGATGTATAGCCCACAGTCCTGTTAGAAGAAAAGTGATAGCCCCAAAGAGTCACGGATACATATGATTTAGTCTAAGATTTCCCTTTACAGGTATGAACAGACTTGGATACTCTGATCTATCCTAAGGAAAAATATTGTTAGCAACAACACTTGCATAAAGAAATTTAAGACAGCAAATAATGGGTGCCAAAATACAACAATAAAAGAATCGCTCAGTCCTGCATTCACTCTATTCAGTCAGCCGTGATCACTAGCTTTCGTTCGTACTTACAGCTTTGGTAGCAACTTCTGGACAAACAATTTTTAGGACATGCACATACAGAATCTCCAGGGTTAGACATTGGCCAAGGTAACCCCAACTCCAAAAAGATAGGTTGAAATCGCTTCTTCAGGGAACGTTTCCTTGGTATTTCTTATTTAGGGATATCTGGTTTTGTCACATTAAAATTGTCCAGGTACGAACGTTAACAGCGAGCAAAGTGCCAATAGCTTAGATTTCTAGTAACTAGGAATGTCAGGTAACTGCCTTCTCTCAGTATAGGATTTTATTTGGTCACACCACATACTAGTCACAACTCCGTCGGAATGTTTATTGATTGTAATATTTTACTTGCCACAAGGGCTGAAATGTACTTGAGGTTTCTCTCAGGAAGAATTAAATCTGGCGCGATAGGCCCGTTACTTTATTTAAATCTTAAAGTTTATGGAATGGGTACTCTGTCGTTCTGGATGCCAATGCAATGCCAGACAGGTTTTACTTTATACCCCCAAGTCTTTAAGAATAAAATGTTTATGTTCTTCACAGATACTACTCAGTACTCAACGCTGGCAAAGTTGGGTCACCCCAGTTTCACTGAATAAAGAGAAAACAACATATGAAATACTTATACATACTATTCTCTCGGTTATAACTTACATTATAAACTGCAAGCGTAGAGCTTGTCTTATCATTTAAATCTCCCGTGAAATAAGTTATATTCACAAAATCAGTCATCATGAATTAGAAATACATACGTATTTCGTCAATACTCAATGATGAATCAGTGCAGTTATAAGTTAGTTAAAATATTCTCGACTGATTATTCGCAGTTTAATTTAATTCATTTACAGCTGCATGAGTTTAAGCTAGAAATTATAATATATTCTTCTTTCCACTGTAACATGTCGACTAGCGAATATAACAGACTTAATATTAATTTCTTCTGCACAGAAATCTAACTAGTAAAATGAAAATAAGCTATTTATCACTAGATCACTCAACACAATAGATATTAAATATTACCCCCAAACAGAACTACGGGTATCACAACGAAACTGAGAGTTTCCCTTATAAATAAGTATCTAGAACAAAGCGATCCGTCTACTGCAAATTCGGAGGTCAGAATGATGAAGTCTGAACTACTATGGTATATTATATGAAACAGACAAAGAGTCCCACGTTATTTCGAAATCCGAAATAGCGCCGGTATCTCCCCCTCTCCTAACACTTCACATTAACTCAGAAGCCTGCCATAACCTGTCAGTACGCGTCTTAACGCCTTCTCCGACATACGGCTATTCTGAGTGATGTATGTCTGGCGCTTTCCACACCTCAGGCCGAGAAACTAGCTGAAGAAACACTGTGACAGGGGAAACTGTAGACAGATGTCTGCTCTCTATGTCTGACCAGAACGTATATTCACAGTTATTCGTCTAGTGGAGTGACTGACACATTATGTCATAAAATGCGTTTCTAGTATGAGAAAAGAAACGATAAAATCAGAATGGGAAAATATATTTTGTCGCAAACGAAAGAATGCGAAAAACAGGAAAAGGATAAAAGAGCGATAATAAAGTAGAGGACACGGGTAGAAAAAGAAAAGAATATAGAAAATTTATTGATCATAAATCTCTATGCGACAGAACGTCCCCCCTTTAAGATATGGAAGCACTCCATGTCTACGTTATGGAAATAAATTTCCTATATCCGTAGCTTCAGGGTGTCTGTCCTCTTCCCTCTCATCTCCCCCCTCCGTCTCTCTCCAATTCCTACTCAAGTCCCCTCCACCATTCTTCCTTCTCTGGAATGTCTTCCGTGCGCGCTTGAAAGAGTGTCGCCGCTTTTGACATTTTTGAAAGATTTCGTGTGATTGCAGTGGAATGTCCCTGCCACTATCGTCATCTTCGTCAATTTTGGCGATCGTCAGGAGATGTTCGGAGGTCGGCACCGGTCTTTCCAAGTATCTCTTTAACAGATTTAAATGGAAAACCTTCTCCTTTCCTTCAATAGAGATCTGGTAGTTAGCCTTAGAAATCTTTTTTCAGGACGGTAAACGGCCCTTGCCATCCGATCCTCAGTTTGTTGTTCCCGGTGGGGAGTAACACCAAAACTTTCTCTCCTGCTTCCAGTTCTCTCTCTTTCGCGACTTTCCTGTATCGGTTAGCGTGCTTTGTGCGTGCTCGCTTAAAGTTAGTCGTTGCTAGGTCCCATCCTAGTTTCAACCTTTCCTTTAAAACCGACACATATTTACTTGCTGAGACAACTGTCTCATCCGCCTTCTCGTCTGTCAGAAACTGAAGTAAGGCTTCAAGCGGCCCATAATGGGTCTGCCGAATAAAAGCTTTGCTGGTGGAAATCCTGTGGAAGTATGAAGAGATTCCCTGTAGCTAAATAAAGCTGCAGGAATACAAAGATCCCAATCTTCAGGTTTCACTTGTGCCAGTTTACTTAACATCATGTTGAGGTTTCCATTAACACGTTCCACGAGCCCATTTCCGGCCGGAGTATAAGGCTTTATGTAGATGTGTTGGTTCCTCAAGATCTTCACGATCTCATCCATCAACAGGTTCCGGTATGGAGATCCGTTATCCGTCAACACTTGCTGAGGGAATCCCAACCGAGTGAAAATCTGCACTAGGGCTTCTGCGACATGCTTGGCATCTGCGCATGTTAGCGGGATAGCTTCTGCCCATAAAGTGCATGTGTCGACTAAGGTCAGGATAAACCTGTTCCTTCTTTTAGTCCTTTCTAGGGGTCCTAAAATGTCGATCACAACCCGTTCGAATGGTGTTCCCATTATTGGCATTTCACCCATGTGGACTGGGGGTGTCCGTTGCTTGGGTGGTACACGTTGGCACTGGGCACAGGATTTGACATACTGATATTATCAGTATTTACTCCTGGCCACCAATAATGAGTGGTTATCCGCTGGTTTGTGGCGTTCTGTCCCATATGTCCGCTAAAGGGAAGAGAGTGCCCCATTTCTAGGATTTGGCTTCTGTACTGTTTCGGTACTAGGAGCTGATTGTAACCTTGGTCAGGCTTGCCCGTTCTGCGATAAAGTACGCCATCCTTAGAAAAAATGTCCCCGTGCTGTCTGGGTTCCTTAGCCATGGGCAGTTTCCTAAAGCAGGGTGCCAAAGTAGGGTCCTTTTGTTGCGCTTCTTTAAGTTCCATGGGTAACAAATTTGGCGCAGGCTCCCGTTCCTTCTTGGTTTGCCCTCTTGTAGTTACTGCTGCCACAATCGGCTCTTCCGGTTTCCCAATAAACACGTATCTACCGCCAAGTATGACTGGGTAGATGGGGTCATCCATAACAGCCGCTTTGATCACACCTCTGACAAAATCAGAGTGGATCTCCACCAATGCGATGGGAAGCGCTGTAGGTGCATCACTCTTAGAGACTCCACAAAGTTGGACGGTCTCTCCTGTCTCTTGACCGGGTTTAACCAGGTGTCTGGCAACAATGCAATCATAAGAAAGCCCCGTGTCAAATAAACAAAAAGTTTGAGAACCGTTCAAAATAACAGTACCTCGCGTTGAGGGTCTCTCTCCCTCAGGTTGGGAATCACTGTCAATAATTCCGCCTTGCGAGACTGTTAGCAAGCATCCGATGCGTTTAGGCTCAGTGTGCTCGCCCTGATCATTAGTCCCGTGCGCAGGGGTTTTCCCTTTGTCACCTTGTCCTCGCTGGCTGCGGTGCCATGAAGGGCGGTCGGGTTGATCAGACTGTTTACTGTGGTTGGGGTACTTGTTTTTGTAGAACTTGGATTTTTCAGGAGGGGGGTTTTGAGGTCCAGTTTCTCTGTGGTTATTCTGATTAGAAGCATGAGAAGATTGGTCTAGATTATTTTTCCGAAAATGCTCTTCTGTCGGTTTAAGTTTTGTGGCCGGCAGTTTGGCCAGCGCATTTTGATAACGCTCAGACTTTTCCAAAATGTCTTCAAGCTTTTCTGCACCTTGCTCAGCTAAAAATCTTCGGGTGTCCGCAGACAAAGTGTTCTTTATTTGTTCTGTTATAACAAATTCCTCAAGACCTTCATAGGTAGAGGGGAGCTGCGAGAGCTCTAGGCACTTTGTCAGATATCCCTTTAGACGAGAGGAGAACTGCTGAAAAGTTTCAGAATTCTCCTTTCTGCTGTTGCGAAACGGTTGCAAAAATTTGCGCGCGGTCATTTCAAAGCGCTCCAGTAACGCTTTCTTCAAGACGTCGTAGTTGTCTTGTTGGCTGCTTTCCAGTTTGGCGTAAACATCATACGCAGAACTTTTTAAAGCCTGGGAAAGCTTCATATTCCAACGCGACCTCTCTAAACCGTACAGAGTTGCAATTTTCTCAAATTTTTCTAGATACGTGTCAATCTTCTCATTAGGACAAGGGAAAGATTCTAGCGCAAAAGACATAGCAGTGAGATGAGTAGATTGAGTATTAGAAGGATCAGTTAAGGAAGAATGAGGAGAAGATTCTCCATTGCTGGAGGTAGAGGCAGCACCACGGCTTTGGAACTCTAGAGTCTTAAGCGCCAACTCGTGCTGTCTCTGTTTCTCTTTTTCCTCATGCTGTCTCTCCTCCCTCTCCTTCTCATGCTGTCTCTCCTCCCTCTCCTTCTCATGCTGTCTCTCCTTCTCTCTTTCTCTCTCCCTGCGGATTTCCATTTCCTCGTCCATCTCCTTCTGCTCTTTAGCTTCAGCTGCTTCTTCTTTCCTCCTTTGTTCTTCTTCTCTCTTTTCGGCGTCATATCTCTCCAGTTCGTTCCTGACGAAAGCTTTCGCTTCGTCGCCGTCCAGTCCCTCTTCCATTGCTTCCTGTCTGAGCATCTGCCTAAGTTTCGCCCTCTCCGCCATAATAAATCAGTGACTGAGACTACTCAAGGAAGGAAAGAAGAAAAAGGATACACTGGTTCCTACCACTTGCGAGAAAATACCAAAACAAAAGATGATATACTTTAACCTGGGATACCTCCTCCTATGATATAGTGTCTAACTATCGCTGCTATTAATCGGCAATTAAGCACCTAATGCAGACGACTACGCCAATTAAATGGTAGTTAAGATTAATCACTAACAAAAATAAGTTGCTACAGTGGAAACAAAATAATTATTACAAAAAATTTAAGGAGAAAAAAAATTCCCTTAATTTTAAGTCCACTACAAGTTCACCCCTGAAGACAGTTAGGGTAAGGGAGGCAATTAACAGGACGTAATTGTCTGAAACGCTTCTTAGGTTAGCTCAAACCCCTTTCTGCTTCAAACCCAGTGATCGTTCAACAATCCCAAACTTTACCAGCGTTTAGTATTACAAAATCAATAATTAACATATATTCCGACAAAATCGACCTGTAACTCAAATGTATATACTCAAAATGCTGTGGAAAAACAATTATTAGTTGTGTGGTCAGCACGCCCATAAACAGATCGTTAGTCTAGGGGATTAGTTATTTTTAAAGATACACAAAAATCCCAGAGACAATCACACTCTTACTCTATTACAGAATAAAGAATCTACAGACGAGCTGATATTGTCGTGCTAGCTCAAGACTCAGAGTTCAATTCACAGAAAAACACGCACTATTTGTCGTATCGTCTGCCTCTTTTAAGTTCAAAATCCAGATAGACGAGACCTCATTTGTCGTAGATTTGCGATAGGTGATTAAGACTTAGTTTGGTCCCTTCTGAATAGACATAGACATAAGTGATAGCTCAGTGGGAGGTGATAAAATAGACATAGGTTTCACGGGTGAGATGGAGGAACTATATTAGATTCTGTCTCTGACACTCGAGAAGCTTCTCTCAGACAGCCTATCATCTACAACAGAGTTAGATTAGTCAGACAAATCTAATATAATATATAGTAGTATATATATATACCTCCCATACACACACACATAAGTGACTACAATAGACACACAGACGTGAACCTATGACAATGAAAATATAGATAATTTGGAACGAGCTGACCAACACACTGATTAAGTTTATTTGAAGTTTAATTATCATAATAGACTTCCATCACAACATATAAAATTACATCGAACATATACAAATATTCATAAAGTCAATAAATTGCTACAAGAATGATAGACCCATTGGTATGATCCTTTCCCTCGATGTATAGCCCACAGTCCTGTTAGAAGAAAAGTGATAGCCCCAAAGAGTCACGGATACATATGATTTAGTCTAAGATTTCCCTTTACAGGTATGAACAGACTTGGATACTCTGATCTATCCTAAGGAAAAATATTGTTAGCAACAACACTTGCATAAAGAAATTTAAGACAGCAAATAATGGGTGCCAAAATACAACAATAAAAGAATCGCTCAGTCCTGCATTCACTCTATTCAGTCAGCCGTGATCACTAGCTTTCGTTCGTACTTACAGCTTTGGTAGCAACTTCTGGACAAACAATTTTTAGGACATGCACATACAGAATCTCCAGGGTTAGACATTGGCCAAGGGAACCCCAGCTCCAAAAAGATAGGTTGAATTCGCTTCTTCAGGGAACGTTTCCTTGGTATTTCTTATTTAGGGATATCTGGTTTTGTCACATTAAAATTGTCCAGGTACGAACGTTAACAGCGAGCAAAGTGTCAATAGCTTAGATTTCTAATAACTAGGAATGTCAGGTAACTGCCTTCTCTCAGTATAGGATTTTATTTGGTCACACCACATACTAGTCACAACTCCGTCGGAATGTTTATTGATTGTAATATTTTACTTGCCACAAGGGCTGAAATGTACTTGAGGTTTCTCTCAGGAAGAATTAAATCTGGCGCGATAGGCCCGTTACTTTATTTAAATCTTAAAATTTATGGAATGGGTACTCTGTCGTTCTGGATGCCAATGCAATGCCAGACAAGTTTTACTTTATACACCAAGTCTTTAAGAATAAAATGTTTATGTTCTTCACAGATACTACTCAGTACTCAACGCTGGCAAAGTTGGGTCACCCCAGTTTCACTGAATAAAGAGAAAACAACATATAAAATACTTATACATACTATTCCCTCGGTTATAACTTACATTATAAACTGCAAGCGTAGAGCTTGTCTTATCATTTAAATCTCCCGTGAAATAAGTTATATTCACAAAATCAGTCATCATGAATTAGAAATACATACGTATTTCGTCAATACTCAATGATGAATCAGTGCAGTTATAAGTTAGTTAAAATATTCTCGACTGATTATTCGCAGTTTAATTTAATTCATTTACAGCTGCATGAGTTTAAGCTAGAAATTATAATATATTCTGCTTTCCACTGTAACATGTCGACTAGCGAATATAACAGACTTAATATTAATTTCTTCTGCACAGAAATCTAACTAGTAAAATGAAAATAAGCGACTTATTACTAGATCACTCAACACAATAGATATTAAGCAAATTCGGAGGTCAGAATGATGAAGTCTGAACTACTATGGTATATTATATGAAACAGACAAAGAGTCCCACGTTATTTCGAAATCCGAAATAGCGCCGGTATCTCCCCCTGTCCTAACACTTCACATTAACTCAGAAGCCTGCCATAACCTTTCAATACGCGTCTTAACGCCTTCTCCGACATACGGCTATTCTGAATGATGTATGTCTGGCGCTTTCCACACCTCAGGCCGAGAAACTAGCCGAAGAAACACTGAGACAGAGAAACTGTAGACAGATGTCTGCTCTCTATGTTTGACCAGAACGTATATTCACAGTTATTCGTCTAGTGCAGTGACTGACACATTATGTCATAAAATGCGTTTCTAGTATGAGAAAAGAAACGGTAAAATCAGAATGGGAAAATATATTTTGTCGCAAACGAAAGAATGCGAAAAACAGGAAAAGGATAAAAGAGCGATAATAAAGTAGAGGACACGGGTAGAAAAAGAAAAGAATATAGAAAATTTATTGATCATAAATCTCTATGCGACAGAACGTCCCCCCTTTAAGATATGGAAGCACTCTATGTCTACGTTATGGAAATAAATTTCATATATCCGTAGCTTCAGGGTGTCTGTCCTCTTCCCTCTCATCTCCCCCCTCCGTCTCTCTCCAATTCCTACTCAAGTCCCCTCCACCATTCTTCCTTCTCTGGAATGTCTTCCGTGCGCGCTTGAAAGAGTGTCGCCGCTTTTGACATTTTTGAAAGATTCCGTGTGATTGCAGTGGAATGTCCCTGCCACTATCGTCATCTTCGTCAATTTTGGCGATCGTCAGGAGATGTTCGGAGGTCGGCACCGGTCTTTCCAAGTATCTATTTAACAAATTTAAATGGAAAACCTTCTCCTTTCCTTCAATAGAGATCTGGTAGTTAGCCTTAGAAATCTTTTTCAGGACGGTAAACGGCCCTTGCCATCCGATCCTCAGTTTGTTGTTCCCGGTGGGGAGTAACACCAAAACTTTCTCTCCTGCTTGCAGTTCTCTTTCTTTCGCAACTGTCCTGTATCGGTTAGCGTGCTTTGTGCGTGCTTGCTTAAAGTTAGTCGTTGCTAGTTCCCATCCTAGTTTCAACCTTTCCTTTAAAACCGACACATATTTACTTGCTGAGACAACTGTCACATCCGCCTTCTCGTCTGTCAGAGACTGAAGTAAGGCTTCAAGCGGCCCTTAATGGGTCTGCCAAATAAAAGCGTTGCTGGCGGAAATCCTGTGGAAGTATGAGGAGATTCTCTGTAGCTAAATAAAGCTGCAGGAATACAAAGATCCCAATCTTCAGGTTTCACTTGTGCCAGTTTACTTAACATCATGTTGAGGTTTCCATTAACACGTTCCACGAGCCCATTTCCGGCCGGAGTATAAAGCTTTATGTAGATGTGTTGGTTCCTCAAGATCGTCACGATCTCATCCATCAACAGGTTCCGGTATGGAGATCCGTTATCCGTCAACACTTGCTGAGGGAATCCCAACCGAGTGAAAATGTGCACTAGGGCTTCTGTGACATGCTTGGCATCTGCGCATGTTAGCGGGATAGCTTCTGCCCATTAAGTGCATGTGTCGACTAGGGTCAGGATAAACCTGTTCCTTCGTTTGGTCCTTTCTAGGGGTCCAACAATGTCGACAGCAACCCGTTCAAATGGTGTTCCCACTATTGGCATTTCCCCCATGGGAACTGGGGGGGGGGGTCCAATGCTTGAGTGCCACCCGTTGGCACTGGGCGCAGGATTTGACGTATTTGATAATATCAGTATTCATTCCTGGCCACCAATAGTGAGTGTGTATTCGCTGGTTTGTGGCGTTCTGTCCCATATGTCCGCTAAAGGGAAGAGAGTGCCCCATTTCTAGGATTTGACTTCTGTACTTTTTCGGTACTAGGAGCTGATTAAAACCTTGTTCAGGCTTGCCCGTTCTCCGATAAAGCACGCCATCTTTAGAAAAAATGTCCCCGAGTTATCTAGGGTCCTTGGCCATGGGCAGTTTCCTAAAGCAGGGTTCCAAGATAGGGTCCTTTTGTTGCGCCTCTTTAAGTTCCATGGGTAACAAATTTGGCGCAGGCTCCCGTTCCTTCTTGGTTTGCCCGCTTGTGGTTACTGTTGCCACTATTGGCTCTTCCGGTTTCCCAATAAACACATATCTACAGCCAAGTATGACTGGGTAGATGGGGTCATCAATAACAGCCGCTTTGATCACACCTCTGACAAAATCAGATTGGATCTTCATTAATGCGATGGGAAGCGCTGTAGGTGCATCACTCTTAGAGACTCCACAAAGTTGGACGGTCTCTCCTGTCTCTTGACCGGGTTTAACCAGGTGTCTGGCCACAATGCAATCATAAGAAAGCCCCGTGTCAAATAAACAAAAAGTTTGAGAACCGTTCAAAATAACAGTACCTCGCGTTGAGGGTCTCTCTCCCTCAGGTTGGGAATCACTGTCAATAATTCCGCCTTGCGAGACTGTTAGCAAGCATCCGATGCGTTTAGGCTCAATGTGCTCGCCCTGATCATTAGTCCCGTGCGCAGGGGTTTTCCCTTTGTCACCTTGTCCTCGCTGGCTGCGGTGCCATGAAGGACGGTCGGGTTGATCAGACTGTTTACTGTGGTTGGGGTATTTGTTTTTGTAGAACTTGGATTTTTCAGGAGGAGGGTTTCGAGGTCCAGTTTCTCTGTGGTTATTCTGATTAGAAGCATGAGAAGATTGGTCTAGATTATTTTTCCGAAAATGCTCTTCTGTCGGTTTAAGTTTTGTGGCCGGCAGTTTGGCCAGCGCATTTTGATAACGCTCAGACTTTTCCAAAATGTCGTCAAGTTTCTCTGCACCTTGCTCAGCCCAAAATCTTCAGGTGTCCGCAGACAAAGTGTTCTTTATTTGTTCTGTTATAACAAATTCCTCAAGACCTTCATAGGTAGAGGGGTGTTACAAGGTGGTGGTTTGCTCTGAACAATGTTCCATGTGATATGAATAAAACAATTATAAATTTCTGGCCATTGTTTTTTCATTGATATGTTAGTTTTTTCATTCAGAGATAGTGCATCGTGCCGTCGATGGAAGATTAAGCGAATGCGGGGGTGGAAGATTCCGAACAATAATTAAACCTTGGAATACGATTGATTTGATAAGTCATTTCATTGAGTCCGTACATTTAATTCACAGTTGTACACACAGGATGATCATTTCAAATAGGAGTAGAGCATAAGTCCATATAAGTCATGCATAAATTAATCAATAACGTAGACTGCTGGTTTATGTGTCAATGTCCGTTTAAGGATACAATGCAGTATTGTCGTCAGAACATCACAGCTATATGCACGCGCAGCTAGACATGGCTACCTGCCGACAGTGAGACTGCGAGTTTGAATATTTCATATGAATTTGACGATTATTCTTCTCCTTCTGAGAATTCTAGTTAAATACTAACCTCCATAAATTTCCCTCTCATATAGAGTTCTAGGACTGACCCTGGTCCATCAAAAAATGCATATATAAATGGCTATATCATGCCATTGAATTGGAAGGTTAGAAAAAACGCAGCTATTCAGCTTGGCGGTCAAGTAACAAAGGGTAGCGTTTCTTAGTTACCGACTGTGACCCAAACAACGCTATACACGTCATAATCGATCGTGCATGGAGCGTACAATAATTGAAACATCTATCGCAATATATTAAATGCCTTAACCTTTACAATTGCACGTCCGCTAACCTTTAGCAGACGGCGTTAATATCATATACCGTAACAATTCCCTGTACACCCGGGAAAAAAAAATCGATAGATTTTTTTTCAAGATCTATCTGACTTAACAATTTTTCAAAAAAAATTTAACACAATTGTGACATATGGCCGACGATGTTCTGAGTAGAACCGTGTCGCGGTCATGTCAACCAACTATTTGTCATAGTCATCCAACATTAATCACATGATATATCAATTATACATATTATTATATCAACTAAATAAAATGTCCAATGTTAATAGTGAATGATAGAATTAAATGAAAGTAAGGTCTGTCTTATTAGTATGTCATATAGGAATTAATTTGACTAATTAAAATTAAATTAATGAATTGAACTAAGAGATAAATTATTAAGATTCTAATGTAACGCGATGTTATGAGAGAAGAAAAAAAAAAAATAAGTGAGAAGAAATAGAAAGAAATTCGAATATAAGTTTAACTTAATTGTGTGTGTTAAGTGTTAGTGAATAATAACTATCTAATTTAACTAACTAAATAATGTATAGGTACATTTAAAAAAATTATTAATCTAATACTTGTGTGAGATTTATTTTCTCTTTTCATAATTTCTTCTTTTTATATTTCGTTCTCTTTTTTTTTTCTTTCATTTCATTTTTTTCTCACATTTCATTTTATTGATAATAATTCAATTAAGAAGTTAAGTTAACTAATTAATTAGTATAGGATATGATGATCCATCCGTAGTCTCGATCCTGATGAATTCTTTTAGGCAAAAATGTTCAAACGTTTACGTTGGAAAGAAATGTCATTTATCACAGCATCCAAGAATTAAGTGCACATAGGACAATAAGTTCGACTTGTCGTCAGATATTGTTCCATGATTGTTCAACGAATATTCATATATTGTGTATGGACGTTAGACGAAGTTTGAATGTCAATATGTATCCTTGATTGTCTTTAGTTCCATTCTGTGATGCATATAGTGTTTATAAAGTTTAAATTGAAGGCAAGGTTAGTTCCTTTATAGTTGATATGTTTTAGGAATGTTAATGTTGATTATTCGTCGTCAATAGGATTACGTGACAACGCATCAGCCACAATGTTTTCAGTGCCAGGAATATGTTCAATGGAGAATTCAAATGGCTGTAGGATGATTGAATATCTGGCGAGTTTTTGGCTTTTATGATTAGATCGACGCAAGGATGCTACAGCACGTTGGTCCGTCTGTATGGTGAAGGGAGCACCAAGCAGGAACTTTTCGAGTTTAGTTATTGCCCATATCACAGATAAAAGTTCCTTGTCGACTGTTGAATACTTTGTTTCTGCAGGCTTTAGCTTTCTTGAAATGTATAAGGTAGGATGTAGAATGCCATCATGGTTCTGGAGCAGGCATGCACCAATGCCGTAGTTACTAGCATCTGTTCGTAAGAAAAATCTTTTGGAAGCATCGGGAAGTCTTAAAATTGGTTCATGCGAGAACAAATTTATAATTTTGTTGAAAGTTTCATTGCATGTACCAGTCCATGTCACCTTCACCGGCATGTCTTTTTTTAACAATGAAGACAATACAGCCGTGATGGATGACAAGTTTGGTATGAATCTACTGTAATATTGAACAAGTCCTAACAAACTCCTGACCTGTTTCTTCGTCTGAGGAACTGCTATGTTTAGAATTTTGGAGACTGTACTAGGTAACGTTCGGATATATCCCGATCCAATGATATGTCCCAAAAAGGTTATCTCATTACACGCAATTTGCACCTTTGTAGGTTTAGCAGTTAGATGATAATTCCTTAGAGTGTCGAAAACATATCTAAGTCCCGAAACATGTTCCTCAAACGACGAACTAAACAAGCATATGTCGTCAATATATGTAATAACGTCTGGTCTACCTGATAAAATTTGTCGCATCAGGCGAATGAAGGTAGCTGGCGCATTAACAAGCCCAAAAGGCATCACATTCCACTGGTATAGACCTTGTGGAGTGGAAAATGCGGTGTAGTACTTAGCCTTTTCGGTCAGTGGTATCTGCCAATAACCTTTAGTTAAGTCTATCTTACTAAATATAGTTGCGTTGGATAGCCGTGGCAGTAAGTCGTCGATAAGTGGATGTGGTTCGCTGTCAACTATAGTCTTAGCATTTAATTTTCTATAATCAACACATAGTCTGATGTTATTGTCCTTCTTCCGGACAATCACTAATGGAGAAGAGAATGGCGAATTACTAGTCTCAATGGTTCCCAGAGACAACATCTGTTCAAGTTCCTTAGTAGTTTTAGCAAGGAAATGTAAAGGAACAGAATAGGGATGTACACGAATAGGTGTATCATCATTGAGAGTAATGTCATGACTGATAGCCGATGTGCGACCCGGGACGTCGGTCAATACATCTGGGTAAGATTGTAGTAGATTAGCAATCTGTAGACGCTGTTGCGGTGTAACCGTTGAAGAGATGGTTACATCCCGCCAAGATTCAGTAGGTTGAACTACTGGTACCGGTAACGGTAACTGTACCTCAGGAAAAGAAGATTCTTCTTCCTGGATGACAGATAAGTTAGAATAATAACAAGTAGATACTGTGTTGTCATCTAGTTCATGAAAAATTGACTGTAAGTGTTCAGGACGTGTATGAAATTGCTTGAGCATGTTAATATGAAATATCTTTTTGTGTCCCTTGATATCTAAGACGTAATCAACGTCGGAAATTTTATCAATGACTTTGTAAGGACCATTCCAAGATATCAATAATTTATTGTTATTGTGAGGAAGTAACACATAAGCCTCGTCGCCTGGGAATAATTGGCGTAATCGTCGAGACCTATTTTGTAGAGATCGAGCCTTAGCTTTTGCAGCCTCAGAAGAAGCTGTTGCCAACTGGCAAGACTCAATAATGTTCTTCCGAAGATTAATCACGTACTCGTAAGATGACTGAGTGTCCTGAGTCATCTCCGCGTCAATTAATAAGTCTTTTATTAGTCCCATAGGACCTCTTGGGGGAGCACCAAAAACTAATTCAAAGGGAGAGAAGCCAGTTTGTTCATGCGGTACCTCCCGATAAGCAAATAGAACAGCTGGGAGTGCTCTGTCCCAGTCATGAGGGTGCTTAGCAGTAACCTTATGTAGTAGTTGTTTAAGTGTACGGTTAAGTCTTTCAACCGCACCATTACTCATCGGATGATAAATACTACTTAAATTCCTATCAATGTTCCAAGTTTTCATGACTTCCTTCATGGTGTCAGATATAAACTGTGACCCATGGTCTGATAAAAGTTTTCTAGGAAACCCTATTCTAGAAAAGATGAGATGTAGTGCATCAGCTACATCTGTGGTAGTGGTGGTCTTTAATGGGATGGCTTCTGGCCATCGTGTGCACAAATCAATGCACGTAAGGACGAATCTATGTCCTCTGGCCGATGGTAGCAATGGACCAATAATATCTATTGCCATCTTGTCAAACGGTCTTACTGAGATATCGCAAGCCTGAATAGGCGCCGTGTGAAAAGCTCCACGTGCTTTCACTTCTTGGCATGTAGTACAGGAACGTACATACTGCGAGATATCTCTTGACACTCCTGGCCAAAAGAATGAAGACAGTACTCGAGATCGTGTTCGAGTATATCCCATATGTCCAGCACAATGTGAGTCATGTGCATGTTGAAGAATGTACCGTCTAAAAGTATATGGGACCATAACTTGTTGTTTCATTTGTGATTTGTCATTAAAACATCTAATCAATATGTCATTTTTAATAACAAAACAATGTTTGTTATTATTACCTGAGGATAGATTGTCAACTTTATCAACCAGCTTAAAAAATTTTTTTTAAAGATTTATCCTCTTTTTGTTTGGTTGCAAATGTTTCCCTGTCAATAGGTGAATTGACTACAAATTCCTCTTGGTTGTCTGCATCCATTTTATTATCATCAACTTTCTCCATGAGTTGAGTCTGCGCTCTAGTCGTCACGGCGTTTCCAGTGCATAGGTTATGTTTCTCCCATTCTATAATCTCATCTGGAGTACAATCTTTACTGCCGTGTATACGACCAACCATCAGATCAGCTATAGGCTTTTTTAGCATACATACTTTTACGTTCCCTGTGAAAAAAGGTGTGTTAACATGAATAATAGCTGTGGGGTAAAACTCAATAGTTCCCCCAAAAGTCATGCAACGGACATATTCCCCCGTTGCACAGCTAGGATGTACCAGCGACTGTCGTACACCAATCGTTGTGGATCCTGAATCCCTCAGCACTGAGACGACGGATCCATTAACTAATCCCCTGTTAAAAATTAGTAGGCCTGTTCCATCGTTGACTGCAAGACCTACCTCTGGTGTAATATGTCCGCAGTTAAGCACTGTTTCTTTCGCCTTCTGAAAAATAAGATTGCATTGTTGGCAACTATTTGCCACATTATAATTAATAGCAAAACATGCAGCAGAAGACTGTGTTGTATTATTGTCAAGTGGGACCTGAGCTATAGGGGTAGTATTATTTGTAACTGCTGCCCCTGTATTATGGTTGTAATGAGATGATCCCCGAGAATGAGATCGATTCCGAGTATAATTGTTAGAATTATCTCGTCGTCCTCTATAGTAACCATTATCTCGATGTCTCGAGCCATGATTATTACCATTCCAGTTACTATTATTATTGGGAGTATGTGATCGATTATAATGAGTGTTATGTTGACCATTGTGGTAGTTTGTTTGAGGTGAATAATTTCTATCTCGTGATCTACCTCTGTTGAACTCATTTTTATTGTTGAAATCATTATTATATCCCTTCTGAAAGTGAACATTGTGATTTCTTTGGAACCTGCTTCTGTCTACACTGTGATGTCTTTGTTTGTTATTATGATTGTAGGCCATATTAGACGCCACAGGTAGAGGTTCTCTTAATGAGGAGTTAGAAATGGTTGCATTCGGATGTGCCGAACAGTAGTTTAAAGAAATTTTTTGCTCCTGCAAATATGCAAAAAATGGCTGGCTAACCGAAGATAATACCTTATCCCGTAGTAGTAAATCAACTAATTTGTCGTATGATTTGTTGACTTCTGCCAGTTCAACCCATCTATTAAACGTATTGCGTATGTTCGCAATGAATCCTGCAAAATCTTTTGGAGATTCAGGTAAAATTCCCTTAAATTTCAACCTAAGTGTTCCTCGTCCAGGTGAAACCTTCGTAAAAGCAAGGACTTAATAGCACCGTAGTTATTTGCTATTGATGGGTCAGCATTTTGAGAAGCCGTCAATGGTTCTCCAACCAAGAATTCATTTAACTTGAGTACCCATGACTCTTCAGGCAAATGGTTTGTTTTGCAAGTCTGTTCAAAACGTGACAGGAACGATGAAAGGTCGTCCACGTTCAAATTGAGAGTGGGTAATTTAAAGTTGTAGAAATGTTTAGTTTGGCTGGATGATGATCCATTTTGTGCGTTATTATTCTGGTTTGCATCAGCACTTTGTGCTTGTAATTTTGCTGTCTCCAATTTAATACGCGCCAATTCCATTTCTTGTTGTAAAATAATTTCCTCTCGTTTCAATTTATTCTCTTCTTCCTGTTGAGCAATTTCTCTTAATCTATTTTCCTTGGCAATTTGCTTCATCTCACGTTCCTCTTCCTCTTTCTTTAATGCAGCCTTTTGTTCTGCTTCTTTTCTTTCATATTTTTCCAGTTCTGCCTCAGCAAACTGACGAAGTTCTTGAGATTTATAACCATATTCCCTACCAATTTTAACGAAATGGTCTATAGTAAGCATTTTGACTTTTATCTGTAAGTAATTATTGATAATTACTGATTAAAATAGTCAATAGTAGCTTCAGAGTAATTATTATACTTACTCAACTTAGGAATATTCAATATAAATAATCACAATAGTACTGAACTTAATGTCTAAGTTCAACTAATAGACAATATTTTGTAACAATATTGTATCTAAATAATACTATATCATAAATAGTTATGATATCTGTTAACTATTATGTAATTACTTCACACAATTAATCTCAATATCCAATAATGTTGGGTATGATTCCTAGTAATTATATTGTTCAATGTACTAAGTCACTCTCTTAGTACCAGAAAAGTATATTAAATAATATACAATGGGTCTATTACCTCAAAGGTAGCTATAAGATTATTTTATTTTGTCAATATATATATTATATTATTAATGTAGTATTTAATATATATTATGAGGACAAACAAAACTATGATGCAACCAAAGGGTACAAACAATGTTAAGACGCAAACAAGACATTTTCACAATTAAAAATGAATTTATGAACTAAATAAAACAAGCGGAAATGTCACAAGCCAAATGAAGGGTCAAGGTCTGACCCGAGGTCAACTTAATATTCAAAGTACACAAAAAAAAATGACTGCAAAAAATGATGACATCACAGGACTCATAACGGACGAAAATTTAACAATCATCAAATAAATGATAGTAAGAGGAGACTGGACGAAATAGTTAACAAACATGATACAAAACTAAAAAAAATTGTTAACTGAGTACGAATAAAATACGCCAGTTATCTACGGAACGGTACAGCTAACACAAATCGTCAAACGGTAGCAGATTTGGACAGACAGTCCAATGGCAAACCTCAATGGGGCTTCCAAAAGTGCGATCGTTTAACTGCCCTAAGAAACGACCGAAATCAATTCAGGCATCGTGAGAGCCACAGAATCTTATTTCGGTTCATCCTCCCTACCTCCCACGAATTAACAACACATTAAGACAACAAAAAGTACATTAAACATAGGTAAAAACATGCCGATGTAGGCAGAGGGCATGGACTTAGTAGCACTGTTTGCAATAACAACAGTTAAACACCTAGACTTATCTTTTCCGTTGCTTAGATCAGTGCTAGAGGTCGTCAACAGCTAGGCCTGTGCCTTTGACTGTCTGCTCCTGATGGGCAGGCAACGGTAGTCCATCTTATGCATCTTGATCAATTTGAAACGAACTAGAGAGGCGTTGAAAATATGTCTTCTTCACTGCGACAATGCAACAGTGACACGTCATGTTGCTATTCATGATCACGTGCGTCACGTCAGCTTCGTAATGATCATGTGATCGAAACTTGATCGTAAATATTTCATTCGAAAGTCATGAAAAAATTTTTGGTTTTTGGTTGTTTTTCGTCCCCACACACCGGGCACCACTGTTACAAGGTGGTGGTTTGCTCTGAACAATGTTCCATGTGATATGAATAAAACAATTATAAATTTCTGGCCATTGTTTTTTCATTGATATCAGAGATAGTGCATCGTGCCTTCGATGGAAGATTAAGCGAATGCGGGGGTGGAAGATTCCGAACAATAATTGAACCTTGGAATACGATTGATTTGATAAGTCATTTCATTGAGTCCGTACATTTAATTCACAGTTGTACACACAGGATGATCATTTCAAATAGGAGTAGAGCATAAGTCCATATAAGTCATGCATAAATTAATCAATAACGTAGACTGCTGGTTTATGTGTCAATGTCCGTTTAAGGATACAATGCAGTATTGTCGTCAGAACATCACAGCTATATGCACGCGCAGCTAGACATGGCTACCTGCCGACAGTGAGACTGCGAGTCTGAATATTTCATATGAATTTGACGATTATTCTTCTCCTTCTGAGAATTCTAGTTAAATACTAACCTCCATAAATTTCCCTCTCATATAGAGTTCTAGGACTGACCCTGGTCCATCAAAAAATGCATATATAAATGGCTATATCATGCCATTGAATTGGAAGGTTAGAAAAACGCAGCTATTCAGCTTGGCGGTCAAGTAACAAAGGGTAGCGTTTCTTAGTTACCGACTGTGACCCAAACAACGCTATACACGTCATAATCGATCGTGCATGGAGCGTACAATAATTGAAACATCTATCGCAATATATTAAATGCCTTAACCTTTACAATTGCACGTCCGCTAACCTTTAGCAGACGGCGTTAATATCATATACCGTAACAAGGGGAGCTGCGAGAGCTCTACACACTTTGTCAGATATCCCTTTAGACGAGAGGAGAACTGCTGAAAAGTTTCAGAATTCTCCTTTCTGCTGTTGCGAAACGGTTGCAAAAATTTGCGCGCGGTCATTTCAAAGCGCTCCAGTAACGCTTTCTTCAAGACGTCGTAGTTGTCTTGTTGGCTGCTTTCCAGTTTGGCGTAAACATCATACGCAGAACTTTTTAAAGCCTGGGAAAGCTTCATATTCCAACGCGACCTCTCTAAACCGTACAGAGTTGCAATTTTCTCAAATTTCTCTAGATACGTGTCAATCTTCTCATTAGGACAAGGGAAAGATTCTAGCGCAAAAGACATAGCAGTGAGGTGAGTAGATTGAGTATTAGAAGGATCAGTTAAGGAAGAATGAGGAGAAGATTCTCCATTGCTGGAGGTAGAGGCAGCACCACGGCTTTGGAACTCTAGCGTCTTAAGCGCCAACTCGTGCTGTCTCTGTTTCTCTTTTTCCTCATGCTGTCTCTCCTCCCTCTCCTTCTCATGCTGTCTCTTCTCCCTCTCCTTCTCATGCTGTCTCTCCTTCTCTCTTTCTCTCTCCCTGCGGATTTCCATTTCCTCGTCCATCTCCTTCTGCTCTTTAGCTTCAGCTGCTTCTTCTTTCCTCCTTAGTTCTTCTTCTTACTTTTCGGCGTCATATCTCTCCAGTTCGTCCCTGACGAAAGCTTTCGCTTCGTCGCCGTCCAGTCCCTCTTCCATTGCTTCCTGTCTGAGCATCTGCCTCAGTTTTGCCCTCTCGGCCATAATAAATCAGTGACTGAGACTACTCAAGGAAAGAAGAAAAAGGATACACTGGTTCCTACCACTTGCGAGAAAATACCAAAACAAAAGATGATATACTTTAACCTGGGATACCTCCTCCTATGATATAGTGTCTAACTATCGCTGCTATTAATCGGCAATTAAGCACATAATGCAGACGACTACGCCAATTAAATGGTAGTTAAGATTAATCACTAACAAAAATAAGTTGCTACAGTGGAAACAAAATAATTATTACAAAAAATTTAAGGAGAAAAAAAATTGTTCCCTTAATTTTAAGTCCACTACAAGTTCACCCCTGAAGACAGTTAGGGTAAGGGAGGCAATTACAGGACGTATAGTCTGATCGCGCTTCTTAGGTTAGCTCAAACCCCTTTCTGCTTCAAACCCAGTGATCGTTCAACAATCACAAACTTTACCAGCGTTTAGTATTACAAAATCAATAATTAACATATATTCCGACAAAATCGACCTGTAACTCAAATGTATATACTCAAAATGCTGTGGAAAAACAATTATTAGTTGTGTGGTCAGCACGCCCATAAACAGATCGTTAGTCTAGGGGATTAGTTATTTTTAAAGATACACAAAAATCCCCGAGACAATCACACTCTTACTCTATTACAGAATAAAGAATCTACAGACGAGCTGATATTGTCGTGCTAGCTCAAGACTCAGAGTTCAATTCCCAGAAAAACACGCACTATTTGTCGTATCGTCTGCCTCTTTTAAGTTCAAAATCCAGATAGACGAGACCTCATTTGTCGTAGATTTGCGATAGGTGATTAAGACTTAGTTTGGTCCCTTCTGAATAGACATAGACATAAGTGATAGCTCAGTGGGAGGTGATAAAATAGAAATAGGTTTCACGGGTGAGATGGAGGAACTATATTAGATTCTGTCTCTGACACTTGAGAAGCTTCTCTCAGTCAGCCTATCATCTACAACAGAGTTAGATTAGTCAGACAAATCTAATATAATATATAGTAGTATATATATACCTCCCATATACACACACACATAAGTGACTACAATAGACACACAGACGTGAACCTATGACAATGAAAATATAGATAATTTGGAACGAGCTGACCAACACACTGATTAAGTTTATGTGAAGTTTAATTATCATAATAGACTTCCATCACAACATATAAAATTACATCGAACATATACAAATAGTCATAAAGTCAATAAATTGCTACAAGAATGATAGACCCATTGGTATGATCCTTTCCCTCGATGTATAGCCCACAGTCCTGTTAGAAGAAAAGTGATAGCCCCAAAGAGTCACGGATACATATGATTTAGTCTAAGATTTCCCTTTACAGGTATGAACAGACTTGGATACTCTGATCTATCCTAAGGAAAAATATTGTTAGCAACAACACTTGCATAAAGAAATTTAAGACAGCAAATAATGGGTGCCAAAATACAACAATAAAAGAATCGCTTAGTCCTGCATTCACTCTATTCAGTCAGCCGTGATCACTAGCTTTCGTTCGTACTTACAGCTTTGGTAGCAACTTCTGGACAAACAATTTTTAGGACATGCACATACAGAATCTCCAGGGTTAGACATTGGCCAAGGGAACCCCAGCTCCAAAAAGATAGGTTGAATTCGCTTCTTCAGGGAACGTTTCCTTGGTATTTCTTATTTAGGGATATCTGGTTTTGTCACATTAAAATTGTCCAGGTACGAACGTTAACAGCGAGCAAAGTGTCAATAGCTTAGATTTCTAGTAACTAGGAATGTCAGGTAACTGCCTTCTCTCAGTATAGGATTTTATTTGGTCACACCGCATACTAGTCACAACTCCGTCGGAATGTTTATTGATTGTAATATTTTACTTGCCACAAGGGCTGAAATGTACTTGAGGTTTCTCTCAGGAAGAATTAAATCTGGCGCGATAGGCCCGTTACTTTATTTAAATCTTAAAGCTTATGGAATGGGTACTCTGTCGTTCTGGATGCCAATGCAATGCCAGACAGGTTTTACTTTATACACCCAAGTCTTTAAGAATAAAATGTTTATGTTCTTCACAGATACTACTCAGTACTCAACGCTGGCAAAGTTGAGTCACCCCAGTTTCACTGAATAAAGAGAAAGCAACATATAAAATACTTATACATACTATTCCCTCGGTTATAACTTACATTATAAACTGCAAGCGTAGAGCTTGTCTTATCATTTAAATCTCCCGTGAAATAAGTTATATTCACAAAATCAGTCATCATGAATTAGAAATACATACGTATTTCGCCAATACTCAATGATGAATCAGTGCAGTTATAAGTTAGTTAAAATATTCTCGACTGATTATTCGCAGTTTAATTTAATTCATTTACAGCTGCATGAGTTTAAGCTAGAAATTATAATATATTCTGCTTTCCACTGTAACATGTCGACTAGCGAATATAACAGACTTAATATTAATTTCTTCTGCACAGAAATCTAACTAGTAAAATGAAAATAAGCGATTTATCACTAGATCACTCAACACAATAGATATTAAATATTACCTCCAAACAGAACTACGGGTATCACAACGAAACTGAGAGTTTCCCTTATAAATAAGTATCTAGAACAAAGCGATCCGTCTACTGCAAATTCGGAGGTCAGAATGATGAAGTCTGAACTACTATGGTATATTATATGAAACAGACAAAGGGTCCCACGTTATTTCGAAATCCGAAATAGCGCCGGTATCTCCCCGTCTCCTAACACTTCACATTAACTTAGAAGCCTGCCATAACCTGTCAATACGCGTCTTAACGCCTTCTCCGACATACGGCTATTCTGAGCGATGTACGTCTGGCGCTTTCCACACCTCAGGCCGAGAAACTAGCCGAAGAAACACTGTGACAGGGGAAACTGTAGACAGATGTCTGCTCTCTATGTCTGACCAGAACGTATATTCACAGTTATTCGTCTAGTGCAGTGACTGACACATTATGTCATAAAATGCGTTTCTAGTATGAGAAAGGAAACGGTAAAGTCAGAATGGGAAAATATATTTTGTCGCAAACGAAAGAATGCGAAAAACAGGAAAAGGATAAAAGAGCGATAATAAAGTAGAGGACACGGGTAGAAAAAGAAAAGAATATAGAAAATTTATTGATCATAAATCTCTATGCGACACTCGGTAATTTTTGAACATAGCTCAACTGAGTAGTTGTTAGTTTGTTTTTAAAAATAAGATAAACAAAGTTTTCGAATGTTCTTAGTGATAGTTTGGGGAAAGAGACGGGTGAGCTGAGCTGAGTTCTCACGCGGTTAGTTCGCGCATGAGTAAATTTTACTGAGCTGTTTTGAGAGGCGGTAATCTCGTGACAGTACGTTCCTGGCAGAGCTTCGAGATGGTTGTTCCATCTCGTTAGTGTGTCCAGATGTTATTATCGAGGGCAATATATTTTTGAAAGTGAAGGGAAGAGTTTCCTTCCAAGATTGATTCTTTTGAGGCTATGGATTGTACCGGCCATTATTATTATGATTCATATTTCTTATGATGGATTTTCCCCTGTGATTGGAATGGATATATTATGCTCAGAGTTATTGTGTGCAACCTTTTGATGAATAGTTATTGCATGGATTTACTGTTATAATACTGTGTAGAGAGCTGCTGTGAACTGCGATGTATGCAGTCCTTTTGAGGGATATTTTTGTTGCCGTAATGCTATGAAATGTGAGCTGCGGGGTTCTGCAGCCTATGTACTTTGGATTTAATACCTGTAACTGAGCTGTACGGATTTACTTACCTTATGCCTGATGATCTACTATGGGCTGTTATCTATGATTATATCCCGTTGGATTTATGCACGCTGTTATGGACTTATTTACATGTTGCTCCATGATTTGCTATGAAGTGTTGTCCTATGATGTCTACGTGATTGTGGTGTTAATAAACTGTGTGGAACGTTATACTAGTTCCTACATTTTCTGATCCTACGTTACAGTGGTGTGTGATCGAAGTGTGTATAGGTATTCCAGAACCTAATTACGACATTCGCACTTACAGCTATACATATTTACACACCTGTCGGCCATCCGTAAGCCCGACCACAAGCTGATTGCCTTCATCAGCCTTAATATTAACATTGTCTTCCTACACCACTTACGTATCCTTAACAATGATCTGTATCATGTTGGGTTGTGAGGTGTGTTGCGAGGAACCTTTATTTGTGTTATGTGGGGCTAAAAGGTGTGTGGGGTGTGTCGCAAGGGACCATGATTCGTGTCACTTTGGATCATGATCTGTGTCACGTCGGGCTGTGAGGTGTGTCGCGAGGGACCATGATTCGTGACATGTGGGGCCACTCCTGTGTCGTGTGTGAACCAAGAGGTGTGTGACACTTGGGTCAATCTGTGTCGACCGTGCTCGTGTCGTGTGGAACCAAGAGGTGTGTCGCAAGCGACCGTGCTTCGTGTCCTGTTGGACCTTGGAGTGTACTGTGAGATTTCGATTTCTCGTCGTAAAGCAACACAACAGAAATAATCTAACGCTAGATTTCACTCTTGCCCAACCCCAATGCTCAGTTTTAGAGCGGATGTCTCTGTTTTCTTCATCTATTCTCGAGCAAAGTTCAAGATAAAGGAAATTTAGACACAATAACAGACACCTTCGCACTGTTCTTCGCGGAGAAGTGTGCATTTGCATTAATAGAACTCATGGCTGTGATATTATAAATATCAATAGTAAAACTAAAGGCTTTTATAAAGACAGATAAATCTGGTGCTAGAATAAGTATAATTTTTTTAAGAAGCCGGCCAGAGGATCAACCTTTCGAGAGTGAACCATCAAAAGCCCGTGGAGGGTATATGACATATTAATATGTATAATCTGTGTGTATATACATGTTCTATTTCAGGCGACTAACGACGCTTGTTAATTATCTTTCCATATATTAATCTTATGTATACGGTTGGCAACCTCATTATGAAAAACAGATTGTTGTAAACTCACCAGTGCCCGAGGACATGAATGCGTAAGTGCAAGTTTTCTAGTAAAGGGCCAGCTGCAGACGGAGCCCCATGTTCCATAAAGAAAGGAAATGATGATGATGAACCAATCTTATTTCCTCTTTCCAAGTGGAAATTATCTCTCCATTATTGACATTACTTGTATAGATACACTTGCTTCATTGCTCAGATTTTGGTAGCAAAGAGCTTTCCTCGCTGATGGTTACTTTTTGTCTACTGCTTTGTGGTGGGTTGATGTTAATATAGTTTGTTGTAAAGAAATCTTAGTGTACTGAATGAGGTCAGCTGTGAAGGTCCCTGAATATAATAAATATTAGAGTAAATTTCCAGGGCACCTTTCTACTACCACCACTATGATCTCATTCAGACTTATTCTAGATAGACTGTAAGACGACTACGTTTGGTGTCTAGGGTTATGAAATGTAGTGTAAGGTTGCATTAACCAACTAAACATATAAACAATTATAAAAATTATTTTATTATCTACTACAACACAACAGTGCCACGACAATCACATACAAACTACACTTTAAAAGACCTATCTTTAGTAAGTCTGTGGTTGAAAGTTAAGGTTTTTCAATTTATTGTCCTGAATCTGATTTATTTGGAATCAGGACTGACAATCAAAGTGAAATCATAGAAATTAATTACATCAATCAATTTATACAATGGATCTTCTGTCCATAATACATATATTATTATATAAAGGTGTAGTTGTATTGTTTAACTGAGGTGACTTCTAGTATACACTGGTTGATTGTTTACTATCATCATCTCGGCATGTTGTTTGTAAGTTTTTATGGACACTGATGGAATGTTTATATCACTATTCAAAGTCTCTTTTCTACTATAATGTTAGTTGAGCGACCAGGTGCCGAAACATGCACCTAACTTGGTAATATGCTGTAGGAATCTTCCTGCACTTCGCTGAACGACAACCTTCAGCTCCCACTTCTTCAAGAATGATGGTGGTTTACAGTTGTCTCCGAAAAAGGCAAGACTGTGGCATGAATATATCGGCCCACTGTAGTCTGGCACCAGTTATTGACAGCAACCAAATACCTCTGAAATCAGAAGGATATGCCTCCTTCGTAATCAACAGCCTACACTAATACTCAACAACCAGGACAGGCACATTACAAACAAACATGCAAGATCAGCTCTTTACTGTGATAAAATTAACCGTGATACAACGTTAAAATATCTCCAAAGATAAAATGTAGGGATAAAAATAATGCGTAAGCTACTAGAAGACATAATCGCCCATGCCGCGGGTCACCACCCGCCATGGAAACTAACTTGTTAGACGTGAAGGCAAAACGTTTACCCTTGTAGACGGGATGAGAACGGAGATCAAAAGGAAAAAATATGACTGAACACGTGCTTGAAACTAGCAAGGCTAAAAAGACGCAATTGGTGGGGAAAGGAAAAAAATTCATGTCCCCAAGTTGACACAAGGTAAAGAAATTGACAAAAGGGACCTTAGCTATTATACGCAACAGTCATTTCTTGGACGCTTTTGCGATACTTAGTCCTTTATTTGAATTCAGCGGCAAACGCATTACAGAAGATGCTCGAACATATTTCAAAAAAAAAAAAACAACTAACCTTGAAAAGTAACTTTTTCTTAATAATAATGTTAGGAATATAAAACCTAGCTGGCCGGATGGCCCATCGTGAGCAGAGAAATAATATGCTTTCATTTATACAGACGGATAGATAATAATGAAGATATTGACAAAAGACTGTGTTGTTCATATCAGCGAGCGACTGCATTGAAACAAAAACATGTCAAAGACTGAAAGTATTTCTTTGTATATTTTAATATTGTTTAATGTTTCGAGTGATTTGATACTGCCATATCATAATCTATCCCTTACAACAAGTAAGGATTCGCTCTAGATCCCCAGCCCCAGTTCAGGGTCTAGAGACAAACAAAATACATAAACGCCAGCAAGGATTATGAAGGGCGGATCAAGTGTTGAGATCAGTGGAACATATCACCTATTCTATTCAATGGCAGGAAGTTAATGAACATATTTCAGAATATGTAGTCTTGGGGAACTTATACTATGTGAAACCAACTTGGTAAGATGTGCTGTATGGTCAGAGAGATCTGACCCCGTCTATGTGGTGTTGTTGTGTAGTGTTGAGTGTAGAAGTGGCTCAGGAGGTAGAGTTCTGACACATGACCCAATACTTTTATTTCAGAACTGTGAGTTTTTTATTTGGCACCAAAGTGGTGTCAAATGCTATGTTGAAAAATACAAGTGTGGACCCGTGCAGTCTAAAATTTTGGCAGAGCAGCCTATATTGGCACCAAGCACGGAGAGGTGGGGCCACCAGATTCCAGCACCAGAACTACTCAGTCAAGATACGTGAGCGTCTGGCCTGCTGGACATTCACCAACTTATTTAATAACTAACACACCAACTATATTTCCCATCAACTAGAACATACCATGTTGGGAAATAAACTTGTATTTTTCCCATCAGTAAATGGACAATGTTTGGTAGTCATAGACTGGGAGTGATGAAGCCACCCCAACAGCACATCCATTAATCGTTCTCCCAGATAAATTACAAATATAAACAGTAGTAATATTAACTAGTCTTGTAAAATTCATATGTACACACCTTTCATTTATTATGCCATATATTCATGCATTTCATTCATAATTTCAAAACCTTTCATATGTTCTGACCAAAATAAAACCTTGGTTCAGAACAAATAAACTTAAAGAAAATTTAATATCAAAATTTTAAACAGCTTGAGTTAGTTCAGTGTGTTATAAATGTTATTAATATTATTAGACTTATTAAATATATGTGTGTGTGTTTGTATATACTAATACAACACCTTACATTTCAGTACACCAGATTTTTAACGTAGCCACATTCATTAGTAAAAAAGATATGTGTGAGGTCGTAAGTGGTAGCAAGAAGGGCCTTCTGTAAATTCACAGCTACATTTATCTCAGGAGCCTTCACAGCTGACCTCATGCATCACACTAGGTGTTAAATAACCTCTTTGTTGAATTCCATCAGAGTTAAATGCTGTTTCTATATATATACGGTTGAATGGTATATAGATATGAAGATGTATTGCTCCTTGTTCACACTGACATCAACTATTTACAGGACCACAGTGTTAAGAGGTATGGTGGTCTGTGGAAGCTCCAATGTTAAAGACTTGTTGTTGGCCCCAGCGTTGCTCGTCAGAGTGGTTGTTAGGAATAGGAATATCAACTCGACCTACGCAGTGGTGTGTAGACATAGAGTGAGAGTATAATACGCGAATGATGAAAGAGTTCGAAGAGTTGATAAATGTTCTTTTTCTCACTCATGTATGGCTGGAAGTCATCGACGCCAACTGCTGTGTACTTTTTGTTACAGTTTAATTTGACGTACACATTCGACAGCACGGATACAGTGACAAATCACAGGTTGGCATAATACATCATGGTACAATTGATAAATGGTCTTGCAATGATACATGGGCACTCGTTGCATAATAGCACAATGGAATGTCAGTAGACAAGCACTCAGTATTGCCCATATATATATCATCTGAGTTTACTGACAAAGCACGTCAGTCTATAAACAATATTCAAGATGGCTTCTAGACCTAACCTCGTCTAGCGAAGATTCCTTTAAATAATGTTCAGCACATATTTTTCATGTAATCATATTGAACCGCTAGTAATGGGTTCTCATCTGTAGCAGTGATCTCTGGACTCATCAAGCGATAGTACGGGGCATCCCTTTTCTCTTCTTGAAAGTCGAGTGAGATCCACTTTGTTTCAAAAAAATTTGGATACAAGATGGCTGCTGTCGTGAGCTGTCACTCACTTTTCAGGATACAGAAACTGGAATCTGTATCAAAACCATTAATCCTACATTAAATGTTCTCATTGCTCTGTAGATTCTATCATGATGCAATGGACTTCAACATACAATATGGTGCTGCTAGAAATGAATGACATCTTCATCTAGTTAAAGATAACAAGACGTACAAATCGTGCGTCTGCTTATCGAAAACGATGGCTTCGTAAGAGAGTTCATAAGAAGTGCTTTTGTTACCTTGGTATCAGAAATATGATTCTGCCATTCCTTGGGAATAAGAATAAACACTGGGGTAAAGCATACACGATAGGTATAGACGACTATCACTTTCCCCTACACATATATCGATCACTTTTTCCGGCGACAAGCCGATACAGAAAAACACGACAGCCCCCCATCATCAGGGCGAAGCCAAATCATACCTCTCTAGCCACACATCCGCTGAACAGCCTTTGACCTTTCTAGCGACAAAGAACATATAGTTCAACTTAGATATGTAAAGATATACAGATATAAGACAGACTCGTCCTACCTAGACAAACACTACACATAAATTCAGGCCATAGATATACTGAAGCAAGAACAATCTATTTCTACCCAAACAAAGAATAAATCATAGTAAAACTAGATTAATCCGCGGAGTTCGATCGAAAGTGGCGAAACTCCTTTCAAGGTAAGTAACTCAATAATGACTTTTCCTTAAGCACTAAAAAGTATCTATTTTGTTTACAAAATATTTGCGAACATAACAAGCATACAAATGTATTATATTGCAGGATATCAAAGAGTGCACGTAACACTAGGTAATATCACAACCATACAGTACCATCAAAATCCACTACATATATTGGGGGCTCGTCCGGGATAATTAGCTTAACAATAATATTAGGATCTCCTGGTGGGAGAATTAAAATTAGGGGAACAAATTATAAAAATTAAAAGTGTCCCTTTAAATTAAAAGTGAAATTAAAAGTTGGTGAATCTTCACAGCCAGTGGTAATTATTAGTTAACTGGCTAATTAGAATTACTTTAGACTATAGTAATTAGAATTACTTTAGTGGTTGGATTTTTACCTTGATCATTGTATTTTGTGTGATGGCGGAGCTAGCTAAGTTCAGATCAGCTGCTGTGCTAACGGCGAGGGATATGGGAATGGATGGTCAGGGTTTAATTCAATATGTAACGGCTGAATGTGATAAGTATATTGAACGGGAAGAAAGAAGATTAGAAAAAGAGGCTGAAAGAAAATTAGAGTCTGAAAGGTTGGCTGAAGAGAAGAGATTAGAGGCTGAGACTAAGAGGCTGCAGATTGAGGCAGAAGAAAAACGACAGCAAAGGGAAGCAGAAGAAAAAAGATTGACTGCCGAAAGGGAGGCAGCAGATAAAAAGGCCGAAAGGGAGGCAGAAGATAGAAGGTTGCAAAGGGAGCACGAATTACGACTAAGGGAGCTGGAGTTACAAGGCCAGGCTCCTGAAAATGGTGCCAGCCCTTTTGCCTCAGATGCTACGCCCCGTCTGGGAGCCTCAACGTCAGCTATGGGGTTTCATTTAGACCATTTTGTTGAGAAAGACGATGACATCGAGGGGTACCTCGGACGTTTTGAGTTATTAGCTACTACATATGGGTTAGAGAGAGAGAGGTGGAGTTTAAAGTTATCACAGGGACTGAGAGGTACTTCTTATGAAGTCTTCGCAAAAATGAACAGAGAAGACCAAGACAATTATGACATGTTAAAGCAGGCTTTGTTATTGAGGTACGAAAAAAATGGTGAATTTTATCGTAAGAAATTTAGAAATGCCAAACTGTTGTCTGGGGAGACATACCACCAATTCTCTGCCAGACTGGAAACCTATTTGGAGAAATGGACGGCTCTGGGGAAGACCCAAGATCTTAAGGAGATGATCATGATAGAGCAATTGAGAGAGTCCATGGCTCCAGACATGAGAAAATTTCTCATGGAACAAGGTGCAGAGAAGTTGGGGGAGGTTTTAAATGTCGCTGAGAGGTATCAGGCAGCCCAGGCAGAGGTAAGTGGCTCTAAAAAGAAGCACATAGAAACTTTTAAAGCTCCACAGCCATTTAATAAATTTGAAAATAGAGAACAGGGTAATAAGGGCAGGACAAACTTTGAACGGCCAAGAAATGACTATCGAGACAGAAACTCACAGTTCAATGACCAAAAATCCAATGAAAGAAAACCGTTTAACCAAGGAAAAAGATGGTGTAAATGGTGCAAGAAAGATAACCATAACACCGAATTTTGTAGAAGGAAACCTTCAAACATTGCTGCACTGAAGTCGGGGACTCAAAGATTAAAGGTTAATCCTAATGGACAGCAGGAACCTTATCACCCCCCAGTTTGTGAGGATGTTATTTGTAATGGGGTCACCATAAGGTGCCTTTATGATACAGGTTTGGATTATGATTCAGTTGTGAAGTCTAGCCTAGTGGACCCAAGTCAGTATACCACAGAAACAGTGGAAATACAAGGGGCGACTAAGGACATACCACTCATGACACTTCCCATCGCAAGGATAACGGTGAAAACTCGCTATGTGGAAGGAGAAATCAGAGCAGCAGTGATAGATGAACCAATCTACCCTCTGATATTGGGGTGTAGATACGTCTTCATGGGGAATCCCGAGAGACCTGTGATCATGGCGACAGTGCACAGAAGAAGGAGGAAGAAGGTGAACCTATAAATGCTCATCCAGAGGAGATGAGGAAGGCGCAGGCTGAGGATAGGACACTCAAGCCATGTTTTAAAAAATTGCCCAAATGCCACACACCTCCGAGCAAGGGGGAATATTTTATGAAGAACAAACTATTATACAGGAAGGCCGGAACTGGAACAAATGGTCACAACCAGCTGGTTCTTCCCACTTCATATAGGGATAAAGTGATGGAACTCGGGCATGCGATTCCCTTCAGTGGTCACATGGGGATCAGCGCCACAGGACAGCGTATAGCTTGTCATTACTTCTGGCCAGGGATAACGGAGAATATAAAAAGATATGTCAAATCCTGTCCAGAATGTCAAAGGGTAGCTCCAAAGCACTGGACTGCTCCTGCAACTCTAGGGGAAATGCCCATAGTGGGAACACCTTTTGAGAGGGTTGCAGTGGATATTGTGGGACCTCTCACTCGGACCAAGAGGAGGAAGAGTTACATCCTTACTCTGGTGGACACTTGTTCTATGTGGGGAGAGGCGGTAGCCCTGCCATCAATTGATTCAAAACATGTAGCAGAGGCACTACTTACAATATTCACAAGATTAGGATTCCCGCATCAAATCTTGACTGATAATGGCTCTCAGTTCAAGGGGAAACTAACGGAAGAAGTTTTTAAGCTATTTCAAGCCAGACACTTTCATTGTAGTCCGTACCATCCGCAAGGGAACGGCCAGGTAGAGAGGTTCAATGGGACTCTCATTTCTATCCTGAGAAAGCTGGCACACGAAAAACCGGATCTGTGGGATCAATTCCTGCCCGCCGCGTTGTTTGCGTATCGGGAGGTACCACATAGTTCAACCGGGATGGCTCCCGCAACTCTGCTATTTGGGAGGCCAATAAAAGGTCCATTAGAAGCGCTATTAAGGACCTGGACAGATGAGAAGGCGGAAGAGACTGTTACCTCATCTTATCAATACGTGAACGAACTGACCACTCGTTTGAAAGCTGGATGGAAACTGGCAAATGATAATTTGAAACAAGCCAGGAAGAAACATGCAGCATATTTTAATAGGAAGGCAAAGGACAGAGAACTAGCTGTGGGAGAGAAGGTGCTGCTTCTACTACCCGGTAGCCAGAATAAATTACAAATTGGATGGCAAGGTCCATATACGGTTCTAGAGAAGGTGTCTAGAACAAACTATAAAATTGACAAAAAGGGGAAGGAGAAAGTTTATCATGTAAACCTGTTAAAGAAGTATCTGGACAGACCACTCCAGGAAAGTACCCCCTTACTGACCTTGGCTATCGCAACTCAAATGCAAAAGGAACCACTCACCTCACATGAATACCCATTACATCCTTGTGAAACAGCAGCACAGGTAAAAGTCAGTAAGCACCTGACTAAAAACCAGAGGGAGAGAGTTCAACAGGTTCTGGAGGAACATACAGATGTATTAACAGATAAACCAGGCCATACAAATTTGCTACAGTATGACATGAAACTGGTAGACTCAAACCCAATCTGTATGAGAGCCTATTCTATTCCGTTCGCGAAGGAGAAGGCATTGAAGGAAGAAATAGATTATTTGTTGAAGGAGGGGATTATTTCACACAGTGAATCATCTTTTAGCTCCAGTGTCGTTTTGTTGAGAAAACCGTCTGGGGAACACCGACTGTGCATAGATTACAGGAAACTGAATGCTGTCACAGAAGGACAAGTGGATCCATTACCAGACACAAAACAGTTATTTGCCAGATTAAACAAGGCAAAATACTTTTCAAAGGTGGATCTTAGTAAAGGCTATTACCAGATTCCAGTGAAGCCTGAAGTGAGACCTTATTTAGCATTTAGCACATCGGAAGGACATTATGAATTCAACATGCTACCATTCGGACTGAAAAATGCTCCGAGTGTATTTTCAAGGATGATGCGCAAATTGTTGGATCCCCTGAATAACCCATGTATCACGAATTTCATGGATGATATTCTCGTCGCCACAGAGACATTTGAAGAACACATTGACGCTCTAAAAATGTTATTTAATAGGCTTAGGGAGGCGAACTTAACTGCTAGGCCAACAAAATGTTGTATTGGATGCAAAGAGTTGGAATTCTTGGGACACACTGTATATCAGGGTAACATGACCCCTGATCCCAAGAACTTGGAAAAACTGCAGAGAGCACCTAGACCACAAACAAAAAAGACGTGCGATCATTCGTGTCGTTATGCGGATTTTATCAAAAATACATCAAAGATTTTAACTCTATTTGTGCTCCTCTGACTGATCTGACTCGCAAGGGACTTCCAGATAAAATTATTTGGACTGCGCAAAGTGAATTAGCGTTCCAAGACTTAAAGGAAAAACTCACTAGCAAGCCTATTCTCAAACTGCCTGATTTGACACAGGACTTTGTCGTAAGAACAGATGCAAGTAATGTAGGACTCGGGGCGGCTTTGTTGCAAAGATCATCTTCACCTGATGGGGAACTGAACCCAGTCGCTTATGCAAGCCGCAAATTGAATAAGGCGGAACAAGGATATTCCACAAGCGAAAAAGAATGTTTAGCGTTAATCTGGGCAATAAAGAAGTTTCAAATCTATCTGTATGGTAGGACTTTTGTGGTCCAGACGGATCATCAGCCCCTCGTATTCTTATCTCAGGCTAAGCATGAAAACGCAAGATTGCTGAGGTGGTCTTTATTGCTTCAACCTTATCAGTTTAGTATCCAATATATCCCAGGCAAATTGAATGTCGGTGCAGATTTCCTCAGTCGGCACCCCTGTGATCAAAATTAGAGTAGTGGCAGGCGTGAGGAGTAATTTTATCTATGTGTATCACTGGTTTTGGAACTTGCCGTAGGCATGTTTTCAAGTGGGGAGATGTGTGATAAAATTAACCGTGATACAACGTTAAAATATCTCCAAAGATAAAATGTAGGGATAAAAATAATGCGTAAGCTACTAGAAGACATGATCGCCCATGCCGCGGGTCACCACCCGCCATGGAAACTAACTTGTTAGACGTGAAGGCAAAACGTTTACCCTTGTAGACGGGATGAGAACGGAGATCAAAAGGAAAAAATATGACTGAACACGTGCTTGAAACTAGCAAGGCTAAAAAGACGCAATTGGTGGGGAAAGGAAAAAAATTCACGTCC
Source organism: Oreohelix idahoensis (assembly GCA_024509875.1). Lineage (NCBI taxonomy): Eukaryota > Metazoa > Mollusca > Gastropoda > Stylommatophora > Oreohelicidae > Oreohelix > Oreohelix idahoensis. The sequence goes on along the minus strand of JAMPIV010019419.1, from coordinate 678,307 downwards.
CCAAGTTGACACAAGGTAAAGAAATTGACAAAAGGGACCTTAGCTATTATACGCAACAGTCATTTCTTGGACGCTTTGCGATACTTAGTCCTTTATTTGAATTCAGCGGCAAACGCATTACAGAAGATGCTCGAACATATTTCAAAAAAAAAAAAAAACAACTAACCTTGAAAAGTAACTTTTTCTTAATAATAATGTTAGGAATATAAAACCTAGCTGGCCGGATGGCCCATCTTGAGCAGAGAAATAATATGCTTTCATTTATACAGACGGATAGATAATAATGAAGATATTGACAAAAGACTGTGTTGTTCATATCAGCGAGCGACTGCATTGAAACAAAAAACATGTCACTAATTTTCAAAAAATTGCGGCCTTGAGACTCAAGTGCTAAAATCTAGATGAATGAAAGAGAGGGGGAATTAGTGGAAAGTTGTGGCTAAAAATAACTCTAGAGGCAGATTCGTGTAGGAAATGCATGTATAAACAAGTGTGTTTTTGTAAAAAAACGCAAGTAGAGACAGACGGACCAACAGACAATAATACATACTTGACTGAGGTATGACTGAATTGACTTTTGGTAGGAGGTTTGAAATTTGAAAAGGAAAAAAGGCGGTGATTGGCCACAGATAAACATATTATCGGCGCTCAGACGCGCATCTTTGCCATTCATCATAAGTTGTCCAGTAGTAGACACAGTAATTCTTCAGTGGTGTGATTCCCAGAAGCTAATTGCAATATTTAGAGGGACGCCATACTAGAGCCAGCAGCTCAGCTGAGTTTTGCTAGCATATAACTGTGTTCTCTATTCATAATTCTGGTAAGACTGAAAGTATTTCTTTGTATATTTTAATATTGTTTAATGTTTCGAGTGATTTGATACTGCCATATCATAATCTATCCCTTACAACAAGTAAGGATTCGCTCTAGATCCCCAGCCCCAGTTCAGGGTCTAGAGACAAACAAAATACATAAACGCCAGCAAGGATTATGAAGGGCGGATCAAGTGTTGAGATCAGTGGAACATATCACCTATCCTATTCAATGGCAGGAAGCTAATGAACATATTTCAGAATATGTAGTCTTGGGGAACTTATACTATGTGAAACCAACTTGGTAAGATGTGCTGTATGGTCAGAGAGATCTGACCCCGTCTATGTGGTGTTGTTGTGTAGTGTTGAGTGTAGAAGTGGCTCAGGAGGTAGAGTTCTGACACATGACCCAATACTTTTATTTCAGAACTGTGAGTTTTTTATTTGGCACCAAAGTGGTGTCAAATGCTATGTTGAAAAATACAAGTGTGGACCCGTGCAGTCAAAAATTTTGGCAGAGCAGCCTATATTGCCCCCAAGCACGGAGAGGTGGGGCCACCAGATTCCAGCACCAGAACTACTCAGTCAAAGATACGTGAGCGTCTGGCCTGCTGGACATTCACCAACTTATTTAATAACTAACACCCAACTATATTCCCATCAACTAGAACATACCATGTTGGGAAATAAACTTGTATTTTTCCCATCAGTAAATGGACAATGTTTGGTAGTCATAGACTGGGAGTGATGAAGCCACCCCAACAGCACATCCATTAATCGTTCTCCCAGATAAATTACAAATATAAACAGTAGTAATATTAACTAGTCTTGTAAAATTCATATGTACACACCTTTCATTTATTATGCCATATATTCATGCATTTCATTCATAATTTCAAAACCTTTCATATGTTCTGACCAAAATAAAACCTTGGTTCAGAACAAATAAACTTAAAGAAAATTTAATATCAAAATTTTAAACAGCTTGAGTTAGTTCAGTGTGTTATAAATTTTATTAATATTATTAGACTTATTAAATATCTGTGTGTGTGTTTGTATATACTAATACAACACCTTACATTTCAGTACCCTAGATTTTTAACGTAGCCACATTCATTAGTAAAAAAAAAGATATGTGTGAGGTCGTAAGTGGTAGCAAGAAGGGCCTTCTGTAAATTCACAGCTACATTTATCTCAGGAGCCTTCACAGCTGACCTCATGCATCACACTAGGTAATATCACAACCATACAGTACCATCAAAATCCACTACATTTACGACAATCCCTTTCACCGGTTTCTTTTGATGTGACCAGGTATACCAGTACTCCTCTCCCCTAATAGTTACAACGCCTCTGCAATTCCAGCAATAATCTGTTGTCCATACCATAGGATAGGTATTATGCTCCTGATGATAATCCTATATAATTTAGTTGGTTTACACCTCTCTGATAGTCTTTCATATGCTGGATTTATCTCTAGACTCTGTTTTGAGTCTGCCATAGACTCACTTACTTATAATCGTATGTTAGTATCTCACATTCAAATTTTATTTTAAATAAAATATTAAGAAAATCAATCTTACCACACCACAGATGTAAGGAAATAAACACAAGTAAAACGATGATTAGGCAATAGCATCTGGCACATTTTCGATCTGCCTTGTCCAGGCTTTCCCTTTATTAGAAAATTCTTAGCCTGTTCTCAACGTACTTGATTTTCACAGAATTTATTTTCAAAAAATGGCAGTGAACCGACGCTTCAACTTGACCATATCTAACGTTCTAATCAATCAGGCCATGTTTACATGAGCATTTCAAAAAAACTATCCATCCTATACGTTTCCATTAACAACAATATTTGTATTTCCAGGTCACCCAATAATGTTTCGCCTTACATTTTACTACAGCCAATCAAATCATATCTAACTTGTTGGCCTCATTTCCACCAAAGCAGTGTTTTCCAAACATGCCATAAAAAAATTAAGCAGATATGATCTTGTGCTGTCAGTCAACTCCACTATAGTATTTTGGCTATAATTTGTTAATTAATGGACTATTTGCGAAACACATAACATATTCTTTGTCAGCAAGTCCTAAGGTACCCGAATATATAAGTTTAATGTGGCTAAGTGGCTTCGTTCAAAATATGTATTTTTCTATGATAGTCGTGTATTTGCTGTTACCACCGTTCACTTCCATACTAGGGGATGTCTTCTGTACTTACGATAGAATTTCGTCATTCCTAATAAGAGCTAAAGTCGTTTTAGTGACATGTGTCGTCTACATGTTCTAACTTTTTCATCGTATTTTGGGGGAACCCCTAAGGCAAAGCTTGCCAATGTGCTAGTGTTGGCTTTTAGTTTAAATCAATGCGAAACGAATTAGCATTTCATCTTTCCTTGCCCCTCCTCGTTCCACAATGCATTTTTAGGCACAATTTTCTTAGAACTAGGAAAAGTGATTATGTCAAGGACGAAATTTGAAAAATGTGGGTACCGTTTTGGTTCGGCTATTCGTTAGCAAATATTCTGAAGGCGTAGGCGATACCAACAGTTCTAGCAAAAATTCTTTTATACTTTCTTATCTTTTCCTTTATGCCCGATATTGTTATATATTAATTTAGATATTGTATTTAGAAATTCACTACACATGTTCCCCCCTTTAGAACAGACGATCATATGTCAGTTCCTATTTCTTAATACACATAGATAAATTTATTATCTATGCCTGGCGACTACTCTGATGTTCGTCATATGGATGTCTGCTTAAAAAATCAGCACCGACGTTGGTTTTTCCGGGAATGTACTCTATGGAAAACTGGAATGGCTGTAAGAGCAAAGACCAGCGCAGTAACCTAGCATTTTCATGCCTTGCTTGTGACAGGCACACGAGTGGTTTATGGTCTGTCTGGATCCTAAATGATTGTCCATAAAGATAAATCTGGAACTTTTTTATACCCCAGATGACTGCCAGACATTCTTTTTCACTTGTTGAATATTTTTGTTCTGCTGTATTCAACTTACGGCTAGCATAGGCTACTGGGGTTAATTCCCCATCAAGTGAATTTGACCGTTGTAATAGAGCTGCACCCAAACCGATATTACTCGCGTCCGTTCTCAGAATGAATTCTTGACTTAAGTCAGGTAATTTCAAAATAGGCCTGCTTGTGAGCTTTTCTTTCAATTCTTGGTATGCTAATTCACATTGCGCTGTCCAAATAATTCTATCAGGATTTCCTTTGCGCGTTAAATCAGTCAATGGAGCACATATGGAGTTAAAGTTTTTTATATACTTTTGGTAAAAATCACATAAGGAGACAAAAGATCGCACATCATTTTTTGTTTGTGGTCTTGGTGCTTTTTTTAACTTCTCCAGGTTTTTGGGGTCAGGGGTCATGTTTCCCTGGTGTACTGTGTGGCCCAAGAATTCCAGCTCTTTACATCCAACACAGCATTTCGTCGGTCTAGCTGTCAAATTGGTCTCTCTCAGTCGATCAAACAACATATTCAGAGAGTTAATGTGTTCCTCAAATGTTTCTGTTGCTATTAGAATATCATCCATGAAGTTGGTGATGCATGGATTCTTCAGGGGATCCAGTAACTTTCTCATCATCCTCGAAAACACACTCGGTGCATTTTTCAGCCCGAATGGCAACATATTAAATTCATAATGTCCTTCCGAGGTGCTAAATGCTAAATAAGGTTTTACCTCCGGTTTTACTGGAATCTGATAGTAGCCTTTGCTCAGATCCACTTTAGAGAAATATTTAGCTCTATTCAGCCTGGCAAACAGCTGATTTGTATCAGGTAATGGATCCACCTGACCTTCTGTGACAGCATTCAGTTTCCTGTAATCTATACACAGCCTGTGTTCTCCAGAGGGTTTTCTTAACAGAACCACACTGGAACTGTAGGAAGATTCACTGTGCGAGATAATCCCTTCTTTCAACAGATAATCTATCTCCTCACTTAAAGCTTTTTCATTAGCGAATGGAATCGAATAGGCTTTCATACAGATTGGTGTTGGGTCTATGAGTTTCATATCATACTCCAATAAATTTGTATGCTCCGGACGGTCCGTTAACACATCTGTATGATTATTCAGAACCTGTTGAACCCTCTCCCTCTGAATTTCCGTTAAGTGTGTGCTGATTTTTACCTGTGCGGCGGTTTCACAGGGATGTAAAGGATATTCCTGAGAAGTGAGTGGTTCCTTTTTCATCTCCATTGCAACAGACAAGGTCAGTAGGTGTGTCTCTTCCTGGTTTTCTCTGTCCAGATATTTCTTCAGGAGATTCACATGATAGATTTTCTCTTTCCCTTTCTTATCTATCTTATAATTTGTTCTAGACACCTTCTCTAAAACTGTATATGGACCTTGCCATCCAATTTGCAATTTATTCTGGCTGCCGGGCAGTAGAAGAAGCACCTTCTCTCCCACAAATAATTCTCGATCCTTCGCTTTCTTATTGTAATAGGCAGCATGCTTTTTCCTGGCTTGTCTCAAATTTTCATTGGCAAGTTTCCAGCCAGTTTTAAGACAAGTGGTCAGCTCGTTCACATATTGATATGATGAAGTAATATTTTCTTCTGCCTTTTCATCGGTCCAGGTCCTTAACAAGGCTTCCAGGGGACCTTTTATTGGCCTTCCAAATAACAATGTTGCCGGGGCCATACCGGTTGAACTATGGGGTACCTCCCGGTAGGCAAACAGGGCGGCGGGAAGGTACTGATCCCATGTGTCTGGTTTTTCATGTGCCAACTTCCTCAGGATCGACATGAGAGTCCCGTTAAATCTTTCTACTTGGCCATTTCCTTGAGGATGATACGGGCTACAATGAAAGTGTTTGGCTTGAAAGATCCTGAATACTTCTTCTGTTAGTTTCCCCTTGAACTGAGAGCCATTATCAGTCAAGATTTGGTTGGGAAAGCCTAACCTGGTGAAGATTGTGAGTAATGCCTCTGCCACATGCTTCGAATCAATTGATGACAGGGCTACCGCCTCTCCCCACATAGAACAAGTGTCCACCAGAGTCAGAATGTAACTGTTCCTCCTCTTGGTCCGAGTGAGAGGTCCCACAATGTCCACGGCAACTCTTTCAAAGGGGGTTCCCACTATGGGCATTTCCCCCAGAGTTACTGGAGCAGTCCAATGCTTTTGAGCTACCCGTTGGCACTCTGGACAGGATTTTACATATCTCTTTATGTCTTCAGTTATTCCTGGCCAGAAATAATGACAAGCTATACGCTGTCCTGTTGCGCTGATCCCCATATGACCACTGAAGGGAATCGCATGCCCTAGTTCCAACACTTTAGTCCTATATGAAATTGGAAGGACCAGCTGTCCGTGACCATTGGATCCATTTCCAGCCTTCCTATATATCAATTTGTTCTTCATATAGAAATCTCCCTTGCCTGGAGGTGTATGACATTTGGGCAATTTCCTAAAACAAGGCTTAAGGGTCTTATCCTCCGCCTGTGCCTTCCTCATCTCATCTGGATGGGTATTTATCGGATTATTCTCCTCCTTTTTAGACTGTGATCTGGTCTGCACTGTTGCCAGGGTCACAGGTCTCTTGGGATTTCCCAAGAAGATATATCTACACCCCAATATCAGAGGGTAGATTGGTTCCTTTATCACTGCTGCTTTTATGATTCCTTCCACATATCGCGTTTTCACATTTATCCTGGCGACGGGAAGTGTCATGGTCGCTACGTCCTTGGTTGCAGTTTGAATCTCCACTGTTTCTGTGGTGTATTGATCTGCCTGCACCAGGTGAGAACTCACAACTGAATCATAATCTAATCCAGTATCATACAAACACCTTATGGTGACACCATTGCATGTTACATCTTCACACACTGGGGGGTGGTAAGGTTCCTGTTGTTCAGTAAGGTTGACCTTTACTCCCTTTCTCCCCATTTTCATTGCAGCGAAAGTAGTTTTCTTTCTACAATTTTCAGTGTTATGGTTGTCCATCCGACAATGTTTACAATACTTCTTTCCTTGGTTAAAGGGTTTTCTGTCATTATATTTCCTTTCATTGAATTGTGAGGTTTTATTATTATAGTCATTGCGTGGCCTATCAAACTGGTGCTTACCTTTGTTCTGGTCTCTATGGTCAAACTTATTAAAGTTTTGAGGTGCCTTAAAATTGTCTACCTGTTTCTTTTTATTTCCAACTACCTCTGCTTGGGCTGCCTGATACCTCTCAGCGACATTGAGTAACTCACCCAGCCTCTCTGCACCTTGTTCCATGAGAAACTTTCTCAGGTCTGGAGCCATGGACTCTCTTAGTTGCTCAATAAGGATCATTTCCTTAAGATCTTGGGTTTTACCCAGAGCAGTCCATTTCTCCAAGTAGGTCTCTAACCGTGCAGAGAACTGGTGATAAGTCTCACCCGACAGTAGTTTGGCATTCCTAAATTTTTTTCTATAAAATTTCCCATTCTTTTCATATCTTAACAAAAGAGCCTGCTTTAGCATGTCATAATTGTCCTGATCATCCCTGCTCATCTTGGCAAAAACTTCATAAGCTGTACCACGAAGCCCTTGTGATAACTTTAGGCTCCACCTTTCTCTCTCTAAACCATACGTAGTAGCCAACAGTTCATATCTATTTAGATAACTTTCTATGTCATCGTCTTTCTCAACAAAATGGTCTAAATGAAAACTCATAGCTGAGGTTGAGGCTCCCTGACTAACAGTAGCATCTGAGGCAAAGGGACTGGCACCATTTTCAGGAGCATGGCTTTGAAACTCAAACTCCCTTAATCGTAACTCATGTTTCCTTTGTAATCTCTTCTCCTCCTTTTCTGCTTCCCTTTCTGCAGCCTGTCTCCTTTCTTCTCTTTCTGTAGCTAATCTCTTTTCTTCTCTTTCTGTAGCTAATCTCTTTTCTTCTCTTTCTGTAGCTAATCTCTTTTCTTCTCTTTCTGCAGCTAGTCTCTTTTCTTCTCTTTCTGCAGCTAGTCTCTTTTCTTCTGCCTCCAATGCCCTAGCCTCCTTGTCAGCCTCAATCTGCAGCCTCTTAGTTTCTTTTTCAGCCTCTAACTTTCTTTCAGCCTCTTTTTCTAATCTTTTTTCTTCGCGTTCAATAAATTTGTCACATTCAGTTGTGACATAAGCAATCATAATTTGCCCCTCCATTCCCAATTCTTTTGCAGCCTGCACAGCAGCAGATCGAAACTTTGCCAGGTCAGCCATTTTGTACTTGGCAAACCTTTTAAAATTTCTAACTAGACAAATTTCTAATTATAACTAACAATTTCTAATTATAACTAAGAACAACCACAGGCACTGATAGCTCAACCACTATTTAATTTCTCCAAAAAGGAATGCTTTTAGTTTTATACTATCTGAGATTCCTAATATAATTGATAATATTTTAAGAATTTAAAATCCCAGAAGCAAACTACCCAATATAGCTGGTGTTATGAAAAGTTCAATCCCCAGGAGCGAGACCCCAATATATGTGGTGGGTTGATGTTAATATAGTTTGTTGTAAAGAAATCTTAGTGTACTGAATGAGGTCAGCTGTGAAGGTCCCTGAATATAATAAATATTAGAGTAAATTTCCAGGGCACCTTTCTACTACCACCACTATGATCTCATTCAGACTTATTCTAGATAGACTGTAAGACGACTACGTTTGGTGTCTAGGGTTATGAAATGTAGTGTAAGGTTGCATTAACCAACTAAACATATAAACAATTATAAAAATTATTTTATTATCTACTACAACACAACAGTGCCACGACAATCACATACAAACTACACTTTAAAAGACTATCTTTAGTAAGTCTGTGGTTGAAAGTTAAGGTTTTTCAATTTATTGTCCTGAATCTGATTTATTTGGAATCAGGACTGACAATCAAATTGAAATCATAGAAATTAATTACATCAATCAATTTATACAATGGATCTTCTGTCCATAATACATATATTATTATATAAAGGTGTAGTTGTATTGTTTAACTGAGGTGACTTCTAGTATACACTGGTTGATTGTTTACTATCATCATCTCTGCATGTTGTTTGTAAGTTTTTATGGACACTGATGGAATGTTTATATCACTATTCCCAGTCTCTTTTCTACTATAATGTTAGTTGAGCGACCAGGTGCCGAAACATGCACCTAACTTGGTAATATGCTGTAGGAATCTTCCTGCACTTCGCTGAATGACAACCTTCAGCTCCCACTTCTTCAAGAATGATGGTGGTTTACAGTTGTCTCCGAAAAAGGCAAGACTGTGGCATGAATATATCGGCCCACTGTAGTCTGGCACCAGTTATTGACAGCAACCAAATACCTCTGAAATCAGAAGGATATGCCTCCTTCGTAATCAACAGCCTACACTAATACTCAACAACCAGGACAGGCACATTACAAACAAACATGCAAGATCAGCTCTTTACGACAATCCCTTTCACCGGTTTCTTTTGATGTGACCAGGTATACCAGTACTCCTCTCCCCTAATAGTTACAACGCCTCTGCAATTCCAGCAATAATCTGTTGTCCATACCATAGGATAGGTATTATGCTCCTGATGATAATCCTATATAATTTAGTTGGTCTACACCTCTCTGATAGTCTTTCATATGCTGGATTTATCTCTAGACTCTGTTTTGAGTCTGCCATAGACTCACTTACTTATAATCGTATGTTAGTATCTCACATTCAAATTTTATTTTAAATAAAATATTAAGAAAATCAATCTTACCACAGATGTAAGGAAATAACACAAGTAAAACGATGATTAGGCAATAGCATCTGGCACATTTTCGATCTGCCTTGTCCAGGCTTTCCCTTTATTAGAAAATTCTTAGCCTGTTCTCAACGTACTTGATTTTCACAGAATTTATTTTCAAAAAATGGCAGTGAACCGACGCTTCAACTTGACCATATCTAACGTTCTAATCAATCAGGCCATGTTTACATGAGCATTTGAAAAAAACTATCCATCCTATACGTTTCCATTAACAACAATATTTGTATTTCCAGGTCACCCAATAATGTTTCGCCTTACATTTTACTACAGCCAATCAAATCATATCTAACTTGTTGGCCTCATTTCCACCAAAGCAGTGTTTTCCAAACATGCCATAAAAAAATTAAGCAGATATGATCTTGTGCTGTCAGTCAACTCCACTATAGTATTTTGGCTATAATTTGTTAATTAATGGACTATTTGCGAAACACATAACATATTCTTTGTCAGCAAGTCCTAAGGTACCCGAATATATAAGTTTAATGTGGCTAAGTGGCTTCGTTCAAAATATGTATTTTTCTATGATAGTCGTGTATTTGCTGTTACCACCGTTCACTTCCATACTAGGGGATGTCTTCTGTACTTACGATAGAATTTCGTCATTCCTAATAAGAGCTAAAGTCGTTTTAGTGACATGTGTCGTCTACATGTTCTAACTTTTTCATCGTATTTTGGGGGAACCCCTAAGGCAAAGCTTGCCAATGTGCTAGTGTTGGCTTTTAGTTTAAATCAATGCGAAACGAATTAGCATTTCATCTTTCCTTGCCCCTCCTCGTTCCACAATGCATTTTTAGGCACAATTTTCTTAGAACTAGGAAAAGTGATTATGTCAAGGACGAAATTTGAAAAATGTGGGTACCGTTTTGGTTCGGCTATTCGTTAGCAAATATTATGAAGGCGTAGGCGATACCAACAGTTCTAGCAAAAATTCTTTTATACTTTCTTATCTTTTCCTTTATGCCCGATATTGTTATATATTAATTTAGATATTGTATTTAGAAATTCACTACATGCTTGACGGACTGTTGATAGTGACTTAGCCAAATTAAAGCATGGGGAGAATGCGCGGACCGTTACGTAGGACTGAACTCAGTTCTGTAAGACTACGCATTTTACAATACAGATATTTTGAAACACTTTTGATCTTAATCAGCCAAAGGTAACCTAAAATGGTATCTCTCAGAAAGCTTTGTACAGGAGGCCAAGGAACAGCGGAACTGTTAAATAAATCTTTATAAAGACAGAGTTTTAACGGCCGCGACACTGTTGACATACTTCCCCAGTCTCCAGTGGCCATACTATATGCTTGAATAATCCAGTGTAAGAACATCTCGTTACTGGGCTCATGCCGTGCCAATTCTACTGCAAAGCATAAGTCATCCCGATGAATCTTTACATAATGCGGCTCAGAGAACACTCTACATCTGATGTTGAGCGGAGCCAAATTACCTAATGCATAAACTGGTCTACAGAGAGCTTATTTATCTGTAACCACAGACAGGCAATGTCCCCGTATAGTTCCCGGGGTCCCTTGAAGAGACAAAGAAAGTCGTACAGGCAACTATTTTTGGGTAGGCAACCTCATCATGGAAAATCAATCGTCACGGAGACCACTGCTGCAGGAACTAGTGAATGCTTGGTGGGGGCGTCCTGCAATGACCAGCTGCAGTGGTGGCTCATTGCTCTGTAATGAGCGCAAAGGAAAATGTTAATGACAGACAACAACCCTTCTGCCTCAGAGTACCAACTCAACCAACGTTAGAGTTCAGTTTTAAACGACTAAAAGCCAACTTCGTTACTATTGCCTTATTAAATTGCTAAATCATCATTACTGAAGTATAAGTCTCTCCCAGTGATGAACACCTTGTCATAATTATAAAAGGTATTACTATATATTTGGTTAAAACGAACGTGAATTAAATGTCATTAACTCACTTTTTTCACTCTAAGTAAAACGTTGAAAGATAGCTTCCTTTTCAAAAGAAGGTATGTGGACATATTTTCTTTTCATTTATTCCAAAATATCAAATACTAATGTGATCAGGATTGTTGTTTGGTCTTCTTCCTACGTTAAGGATAATTGCGTTACTAATTGGAAATTCAAACAGGTTTGTTTACATATGAATGCGTGTGTGGGGGAAACCCCAGTCTGGCACAGTTGTCCGTCTATTTATTAGCTGCCAATTTCGGAAAAATGACATACATATTTGATATTTTTGGGAACGTTTTGCTTAGCATTTTCGTTAACATCTAAATGACATATATTATGCAGCAGTAAACTAGTCGCCATCATCTCAACTATGTGGGTCACTAAAAAGATTTTTGGATAACAAACGTCGTTTAGGTGTGAACTGTTTTTGTTTTGTTTTGTTTTTAAGCTGGACAGGTAAAGCTGAATGACCTGTATAAATTATGTCGCCTACACAACTTTCCATCCCTTTTTCCACCGTCAGATTGGGTGGCAACTGGAATGTTCGAACGCTAAACGAAGATGGAAAAACCGTACAGGTAGAGCAGAAATAGTAAACTATACAATTAACATCTGGAGACTGCGTGAAATAAGAATGAAAACTGGATTAAAGGGATGATGGGGGGGCACATTAAATTACATGCATTGGATAACGACCAGGTTGCACTTGGAAACACAGCGATGCAAGATTGAGACTCGGGCATATATCTTGGTAGCATCATACATAACAATAGAAGAACATACTCTGGTATGAAAGTAAGAATACAGTGAAGAGGCAGTGACAGTATAAAGGCATATGATGCAGCTTAGTGGTCTCTGATGGAATATACATGATCCGCAGCTTTCCCATTTCATAGAAGCTTTAAGAAGACATCTTTAACGGAGATCGACATAAATCGGATTCAAAACAACAACGGATTGTTCGGCTCCAGCGTCGGACGTTGCTACTGTATGAAACTAGAACGGGTGGAGCAGCAAAGACCACAAACAGAGAGTTCTGCATTTAGGGTCGTTTAAGGAGGTATGGTGGGATCACACGGTGTGGAACTGACAGAGGGAGCTAGATAAGTAGTGCCGGTGGAACGAAAAGCCAGGAAAAGACGTTGACATTTGATATGACCCACTGTGAGGAAGCCAGGTGATGACATTACAAGACAATCCTTGTTCTGAAATCACCAGGATATAAGAAATAGACCAGAAGAAATAGAAACCACCTGGTGACAAACGTGGAGTAGGCAGAGTAAAGAAGACATGAAGCGAATGAGAGCTGATGGCATAGGACCACTAGAGAACTTGGTATGAACTTACGGAAAAGAGAGCATGGTATAAAATGAAGGACAAGAGGGCTTGAGGGCTTGATATGAGCTTAACGACAAGAGGGCTTGATATGAGCTTAACGACAAGAGGGCTTGATATGAGCTTAACGACAAGAGGGCTTTATATGAACTTAACGACAAGAAGGTTTGATATGAGCTTAATGACGAGAGGGCTTGATATGAGCTTAATCTGGTAGCCCATCTATTATATTTATAGCTCGTACTCACCAATGAAAGGGCCTTATGAACTCACTGAAAACATATGCTGCATATCGGGTTGAAAGGTCATGAGTGAATAATACTCATCATGTAAAAACCTTCTTCTTCGTTCACCCTCAGATGTCAACTTGAATAAGTTCAAAGTTCACCCTCAGATGTCAACTTGAATAAGTTCAAAGAAAGCAGTGGTCAGCCTGAGGCTGTTGATATCTCCGTAGATTTTCTCCAGGAATGGTACTGGTGATGGCCAGTACGTTTTCTCTGTTCTTCATATGTTGGGTACCTTTGAAGCAGATGTTAGGCAGTCATTTTATCGGTGCCACAGTCACACTCATCAAGAGTTCCTTTCTTTAATTTGTTGAATAGATGGTATCTCAATCTGTTATGACCTGTGCGAAGTCTGAAGATTCCCACTTGTTCACTTCTGCTGAGCTGGTAATATGAGTCATTTTTTGATGGCCTGGATGCTCTGCTTCCCACTTGTGCCTGTATCTGCGCTTGATAAAACTCTTGGCCTCCTCATAAGTTATATTTGTGTCAAGTTGAGGAAGCTTTCCTCCTTCTTTGCCAATCTGTCAGCCTCTTCATTTCCGGAGATGTTGCAGTGAGAAGGGATCCACTGTATCACGACTCTTTTGAATTGCTGATATAATCTGTGGAGTGTTACTATTAGGTCATCCAGTTCAGCATTACTTTGACTTTTCAGCGTTGTAATGACTGACAGCGCATCTGAGAAGATAGCTACTGGTCTCTCTGAGCTTTCTTCTGTCATTAGGATTTCTGCTGCAGTTTTTAAGGCTTACTGGTGTCAATGTATATAGTTATTATAATATTTATCTGTCGGAGGGAAGGTATTTGTTTTTAGAATCAGGATACTTTCCTGGCCAAAGATATATCACCCATGATTGATTGATACTTTTGTTATATGGGTTATCTCCCCTGGAGATCGAATTTTGCGTATGAATCTAGTTTTCGTTAGTCTGTCCCTTGTTGGGCCAGAAATACAGATTGTTCTTGCTTAGGTTTATGCAGGAATGTTTATGGTCCGAGTCTATGTTTACTTTGTGTCTATTTCAGACGATTCGGTCTTATATCGTGATATCTTAGTATGTCTAAGTGGAACTAGTTTTCCTTGTACTGAACTTTGGGGTCAGGGAGTTTCTGCGCATGCCGAGAGGAAAGAGTGTCTTCCGGGATGATGGAATGCCTGGCGAAAGCCATGTCGAAGACGAGTCCTCAGTCTGTTGATCTCTGTGATTTGTTATGGGGAAGCAGATAATTTCTGATATGTTTATTAAGTCTATTAATCCCCAGTGTTCATTCTATAACGCCAGGAGAGAGGCGTATGTGTTCTGCTAGTGTTTTTCCCATGCCCAGGTATGAGAACATTTTGCTGAACTTTTTCGTCCTAGGCTTAACTGGGCAGACGTCTACATTATGATTATCGATATCCATATGTCGGGATGTCATGTTACCTGGCAGCATTGTATATGATTGTACGCAGCAGTTAAAATGAAAGAATATGCTGATTCGTGTAGAAACATTTGTGTTTATGAACAAAGCTTCTATTGAAGATTTGCTATACATCCGTATAATGAGCGATGCTCAAAAGGGAACCAGAAGCCATTTTGGATCCTAACTTTTTGACAGTCATCAATCAGAGAACGGGGATGCCCCTTATTATCAGGTGATGATTAAGAGATCACAGTTATAAAGAAAACCCAATACTGGTGGGTTAACATTGCCTTCAGATAGATTTGCTGAACTTTACCTAAAGGAATCTTCGCTAGGAAAGAGGTTCTGTCTAGGAGTCATGCTTGAACAGTATTCATTAACTGACTCGCTCGGTCAGTAAGGCCTGATGATTATATTGATAAACAGTGGAAATCTAAGTGCTTGTCTACAGATGTTCCATTGTAATGTTATTCAACATGAATGCTAACTTAAGATGGTAGACCATTGATCAACAATATGCTATTTATGTCGACCTGTGTTCCTGTAACTATGCTCGTACTGTCTAAGTGTGTGCGTCCTATTAAACAGTATGAAACGACCACAGTAGTCCAGCCATCCTTGACTTCCACCTGTGATTGGAGTGAGTGTCCTGTGCACTTGTCGAACTGTCATCCATTCGCGTAATCATTAGTGATGTGTACACTCAATCATTGCATCAGAATATACGCACCTAACAGTACACCTTGTCAGGGCCTCAACAGTCGGTAACCTGACCCATTTAGAGAACGTTGTGACTGGACGATCAATATCACAAAAATCAGTCCTTATTAACGTGGTGAGCGAAGAAGAGACACAATCAACCTTATCAGTGTGCCATTGCTTAAGCTCAGGAAGACTCCTCCACCCCCATCTTCTGTTGCATTAGTTGCTGATCCATCTGTGTATGCATGGATCCAGGTGTTGTTGATCCATCTGTGTATGCATGGATCCAGGTGTTGCTTGGGTAATTTTTCTCTATATATTTTGTGGTTAGGACTTTCCTTTCTGTTTCATTTTGGCTGTTCTTTCTTTCAATACCAGGAACGTTTCCTATCATCTCAGGGAAGCACTGTTGTTTCCAAATTGGTAGCTTGTGTGCAATACATATGGGCGTAGCTGTTGATATTGCGTTTATGGGGTCTGCTCTCATCTTTGTTTTGACTGTCTCTACAAAGTTGCTTCCCTTTAGTCTTCCCTTATAAGTCCATTTATTCTCTGGTGCATAGGGTGGTCTGTCAGCCTCCTGAATTTCTCGGCTTGTTGCTGGGCTCTGCTATCTCTTCTATCGTCCATAGACTGGAGGTGAGTAATCTTTTCCAACTCTTCAATGGGTGTTGACTTCATGCCCCCTCATATGATTCTCAATGCGTGGTTTTGGGTTCTGTTTATTTTGTCAAAGTTCGACTTAGCTGTAAAAACATTTACTACATAAACGACAGCTGCAATAGAACTTAAAATTCTTCGAGCCAAGCCTCCTATAACTGGACTAACTGTAATGGTTACCCTATGCGCCCAAAAGCACTTAATATGGACGAAAATGGACGGCAGAATCGACATTGAAATATAAAGAAGCGAAAACTTAAAAAAAAAACAACTCAAATATAATGAAAAAAGTACACGGAGAGAAAGTAAACTCATATGAAAAGACGACCGACAATGATCTACAGTAAGAAAAGTTGAAGATTTTTATAAATGATATTTGAATAAAAGTGATAAGAGATAGATCGTTTATTGCTGTAAAACAGTTACTGAAAGAGCTCAAAATTGATAGAAAGAAGTTTTATTCGTGCTCGTTAACCTTCGCATAAATAGCGAACGATGCGATAACAACGATAATGATGAAAGAGGAAAGATAGCCGATCTTTAACTAAAACTACATTTTGTGCCATATCGTGAACCAAGCTCTTCTGCTAGTTACATCTAAAATCTTTCTTCAAACAGGCGTAGGAAAAAATAATTGTGTAACAACGTCAGCAGTTTTCTAGATTTAGGCCACATTCGAACTGAAATAAATCAAACTAATCACATTAAAAAAACTACCCCATTTAAGCACACACTTTGTGTCTGGCTCTTCACTAATTATCTTTTATCTAGAACAATCATTATGACAGCTGAGCTGCCGACTCTGGAGAAGATAAATTGAACTAGCTCTTTCTACAGATTTCTTTTTGCCAGTGTAGCAAAATGAAGACAGAACAATAATTACTTGCAATGCAAACTTTTTAGATTTGTCGTACAGATATGTTGAGAGTTATTTTTAACCCGTCTGAGTAGAGTGGATGTTGATAAG
The DNA here is from genome assembly GCA_024509875.1 of Oreohelix idahoensis. NCBI lineage: Eukaryota > Metazoa > Mollusca > Gastropoda > Stylommatophora > Oreohelicidae > Oreohelix > Oreohelix idahoensis. The sequence continues at coordinate 661,435 of JAMPIV010019419.1, read as the reverse complement.
TACGCGAGAAAAAGGTGTGAGAAATAGATTTCACGGGTGATAGTTTAAGGAAAAGATATGTCTATGGAATGAGTAAGTTTCTCTATTCCAGCCTATCTATACGACTATAATTTAGTACAAGACAACCTTGCCCTCCTCATACATATAAATAAAAGTTTAACTACGCACACACAGATATGTGACAACAAGACACACAAACGTGAAAAACTACGGTTAATTGGGTATGGGTCTGACCAACACACAGAGTTAAGTTTCTTTTGTTGTTGTTGTTTTGTTTTGTCATTTAAACTTGACAACATCGAATATCTAAAGAAAGATCAAATATAATCAAATTTACAAACATATGAAAATAACAGAATAAATGTGCCCTTCTCCTCTTGAGAAAGGAACCCAAAAAGTTAATAACTCAAAGGTTAAAGGTTAGCACTATGTTACAGAATAGACAGTAAAGAAACAAGTTCCTACTAAATGCTACCCAGTAAAGTTAACAAGTTTAAGCAAAATCCAATGTTGGTAAAGTTCCTGTAACAAAGAAAAATATTCACTCTCTCTGTCATACAGTGGCCACTCAATTACGCTTACCTACTCTTGGTGATATCCCTTGGAAATACAATTATCCTGAATATAAATTTGCCAGGTTTTATTTCCCAAATTGGCCCCAATCCATCCCCTAACAAGTCAAGACTAGCGAGGTGAACGTCGAATCTAGTGTGGGATTTTTTTCTGAATGAACAAATGTCACCGCGAATAGTTAGTGTAGCAAAACGTGCTCTTAGGGTTCACAGTTTAAAAAAAAGAAGGAAAATACTTCCAGTATTTGGAAACATCTGGTTGTTAAAAATGTTACAAATGATGATGATGATAATCCTATCGGCTGACTCTATGGGAGAGTACCGATTCTGAAACAGCGTAACTTTCTGGATAAATCCGCTTGAATACGACTGTCAGAAGTCGGGAGTAAAATGTTCTTTTGTGTACCCCAGTGGGCTAGTAAAAATTGGACTAATATCGCTGGGTTTTGTAAGTCCAGTTAAATTTACAAGTTAAAATGTTTCTCATGTATCTTTGGCAAGTCCTTGCTCACAAATGAAATTGGTGACGCACAAGCCAAGAAAAGACAACATTAACCAATCAGTAAATGAAGAAAAAGACCGCTGGACGCCCTTCATCAGGTCTGCTAGGAATAAAAAAAATTTATGGAAAGATGCTACTATTCTACATAGCTCTATATACATATATATATATATATATATATATATATATATATATATATATATATATATATATATATATATATATATATATATATATATATATATATATATATAATATGCACACAGACGGGGACAAGACGATCTGTTATCCACTCCGTCAGTCCTGATTAAAGTTAAACGGCACAGGTATTTTCCTTTACGCCTATACGGTCAGCTTTCGCTAGCGCTGAGATTAGGTCAGATGGAGTATGCAACTCTCCCGCCCATCTCGCACCGGCAGTAAGCGTACAATGTTAGTTATTATTCAATTATCCATACGCGCCCTTACATAAATATCACCTGTCGTTAATAGCTATTAAATTGTCGGCGTCTATTTGTCATCGTAAGGTATTAAATAATAGGCACTTATAATAAAATACACAAAATGAAATATAACGTGAATTTTTTGTCACTATCCGTCGCGCCTGGCATATAAATCAGTCAACTAAAACCGTCTCTTCTTGTGTGAGAAAGCGGGTGGTGCATATTAACATTATAACTGAACATCTGGTATAAAATAGCTACGCTTTATTTTATTTCACTAGTTCTAACAGCTAGAAAATATAAGTGAATTATAATGGTAAAGCTTAACACTTTTTAATTGGTAAAAGGTAACCCTTTTATACACGAAACACTAATTTCTATTACCAGAATATCAGAAGGAAAGATCCCCACGAGTGCTATTAACACATTTTCCACAATGGTTCTAGAACTACGTTCTTAGACTATCCAAAAATTCTGAGTGACAACTGATAGCAGGTTTAAGAAAACACAGTTTATATATCATCATGTTTCTCTGATCTATAGATGATGTTACTTTTCACACTATTGTGTGCACCGGAGAATCAGAAACATGAGTTCCCCAGATAAAAGTTTACGGTCGGCCTTCCGTCGAGTGCTGCTAATCGACATCAGATGAATTCTTACGTCTAACGGGTCTCTCGAAGATTTTGCCCGTGAGTCTACTTCAAAGCGTACTCGGGGAAAGATTTTGCTCGTGAGCCTACTTCAAAGCGTATTCGGTGTTATTCACGTGCGGTCTGTCAGGTATCGCATGATTGACAGATATGCTCGCGTAAGGAGACCAGGTAAACAAACCTGATTCGCTACCTGTTATGATTTACAGGTCACGAAAGTTAGTAAACTTCATTTGATTATGTTCAAAGAAAAGAGGCGTGGGTGAAAAAGTGAGTAAACACAGGCTGTAAATGCATGGTTTTACTAGCAAATCATTGAAAGCTACGAGGTCACACCTGTCAGATTACTGTAAGCTCTCTTTCCATTATACGTCACAGGACTCCACTCCGATAGCTGCAAACACGAAGTTTCAGACTTGTTCAAAAATTAAGACGGTAAAGGTAGTTGCAAATAATGACGTATGGGAGTAGAGATTTAACTTTACTAGGTCCAACATCGTGAGTTGGGGTGACCAGTTACCTTCTTTGCTACATTTTCATTTTCTAGCTCAAGAGCAGAGTCAGGTGCCCATTTAGAGCTGGGAACCAGGTAACTTTGCCACGAGCGGTTGGCCCTCTAGCCACTTTGCAAAACGGACACTGTTCAACATTAGAAACAATAAACATTATTACAGACAGACAGGAGGTCCTTAAACCCAACGTGTAATAGCTAGCTCGCACAGGTATTATTTTACTGTATTGTTTGAACAAGGCGTTCAGGATGTGTACGTTTTTTTTTTTTTAATTTAATGAATGGATGAAAGTATCATGTCCAGCTCCTGTTGGGTCATAATGTGGAAAATATATTATACAGTTTTAACAAACTGTCACTTTATTGACAAAACATGTGATTCAAAAGTCTCCATACGAAGGGAAAATTGTCATTTTTAAAAACAAACTGACACGTTCTTCACAAAACATTTGATTAAAAAATCTCCATACATAAGGAAAATAGTCATTTTTTTGTTCACACAAACTCTTACTTTATTCACAACACATGTGATTCAAAAGTCTCCATAAATAGGAAAAATAGTCACTTTAAAAAAAAAAAAACAGTCACTTTATTCACAAAACGTGGTTGCCATTTCTTTGAAAACACACAATGATACGTCTCTCCCACTCATGGGAACTCGCGCTAACATATCTGGTGTTATGCGTGTAATTGCATTCCGAATCCGTTCCTTTAGTTGATTCGTGTTCCGTATCTTTTCCTGATAAACAGTAACAATTAGTAACAGTATAATAAAGTCTGCCTTTTTTCTCTGCATTTTAACTGGTCTTAGGAAGCAGACGCGGAATAACAACAACGGAATGAATTGTGTCGCGGGATTGTCTCCCCTGTTCAGCAGTGATTGTCAAACAATGGCCAAAACTCAGAGTATCTACTCAGGGTCTTCAAAAGTATCTACCTTTCGCTCAAGATTACTCTTGGCAGAGATGTAAATAGAACAATCATACTTCTATTCTAGGGAATCTCATAGGAATTTAATAAATCAAGCACCACATCTGAGATCATCTAAGCTGCTTGTGAACTTTTTATCTTCCCAGACCTACTATTAGGAAAAGACAATTTTGCTCGTTTAATGAACCACCAACTGAATTAAGTAAAATATTACTTCAATAGCTCTGTTTATGTGTATTTTTTTTTAATGACTGAGACATACGGCTGCAGTTCACTCAAAATGATTACATTATCTATTAATTTGTATATACAGACAACAAATTTAATACTCAATTATAGTTCAGGTTAAAATAAATGAAGGTGTTGATGGGAAATTTTTTAACTTTTAAGCATGCGTCCCAAGTGCTGAGACGGTTATTGCTTTGAAAACAAAATTATAAGAGTTCGTTTGGCAGCTCTGTATGGTTACTAAGCTGTCAATATGGTTGCGGTTGGCTTATGCTTCAGCCGATGTTCGTTCTTTGCAGGTTATAGACTGGTTCTTCTCGTAAATTGTCAAGTCTGATGGCTGTAACACGTCCCATGCAGTATTGTGGGGGTAATTACGAAAATGGTCCAGCGTCGTTAAGACCCGTCTGTTGTTGGTGTCTAGCTTCGGCTGATGACCACGTGTACCACACACTTGTTCCACAGACTAGTACTAGCAATTGATACCACAGACTGATATCATGAAATGAGAGAGAAACAAATATCCCTCCTGAGTATTGGGTCTCCTGGCACGAAAATCAGGCGCCTTTCCCTTTCATTCCATATCCCATCTGCCTCAGATCGTTACTCTCTCTGAGCATTAATGTTAATTCCAGTGAGCGGAAAAAACAAACTGCAGTTATATAAAATCTGTTTACACACACACACACACACACACACACACACACATATATATATATATATATATATATATATATGTATATATATATATATATATATATATATATATATATATATATATATATATATATATATATATATACATATACATACACACACACTTGTTAAAATGTTAATATAATAATTATGTACATTATGTCTGTCATTATCAAAATAATTAGTAACGACTGGAGTATTAGGTCAAGACCTGACATGAACTGAAGGAGGGAAGCGTAAACAATGAATGGTAGAATTCATTTAGCACGTAAAATGAGAGAAATGGAGACCAGAAAAAAGAGAACGTACAAATTTCGTCACAAACTATGAGAACAACAGAAAGACGGAAATATTAGCATTAATATGTAGGACAACAACGATGATTCTTTGTCACGCTTCTTCCTCTTCAAGGGCCGTACCTTGTGGCTTAGTGGAACATATCCCCCCACAACTTCCTGTCTCCGGTACTGTTTGTCATTCATACATTGACTTCTGTCCATGACACGGCGTCAAACTGTGCAGTATCTTCCCTCTTTGTCGTCGTCTATCTCTTCTTCCTTCAATATTTCCTGTTGTCACGATATTCTCCAGCTTTGTTCTCATGATAACATGCCCAAAGAGAGTGGAATGCTTCCTTCTTATGTCAGGAATAATCTTCATTAGCTTCACTGTCTTCTTTCATGACATCGCCATTACTCTTTTTTAGCTGGTATATCCTACTCTTCACCTGATATGCATTTTCCATCAGATGTTACTAACTTTATTGATGGCGTTGTTAATGTTGTTAATTATATACTACTGGACAAAAGTTAAGGGCCACCATTCAGTTTAGACAAGGTTTATATAATTGATTGGCAAACTGTAAAGACAAGTGAAAATGTCATTAAAACTGAGCTCAGAGAAATGTGTATACATTTCTGTGTGCACTAGGTTATTTTTTTTTAAATGTCCAAAAACTGGGTCACTTTAACCCGCACGTGAAATATGCCGCTGTTGCTGCAAAAACTCGTGGTTTTTGCAACACGCCCGACTAGTTCAAAAGGTGAAAAAGTGAGTTGAATTTGAATGCACGTGGAAAATGATCACCGGTAAAGAGTGTTCACGGTTGGTATGCAATAAATCAGTATGACAAGTAGTCGAAATGATCACTGCATTAGCCATGTCACCAAGGAGAAGTCTCAGCACTGTAGACCGTGGTCGAGCCATGGCATGGATTCAGGATGGTCAATCTGTTCGTCATGTTGCAAGACGATTAGCAGTGTCCCACTCTACCATTCAGAGACTTCTTGAGAGATTTCAAGCTACCAGATATTTGGAAAATCGACCCTGCTCACGAAGAATTATATAAACCTTGTCTAAACTGAATGGCGGCCCTTAATGTTTGTCCAGTAGTATATTTCAAATGTAGAATGTATTTTGGTAAAAGGAGGAAAAAAAAATAATTAAATAACAAATATTTTAAACACAGGCTTTTAATGCATTACCACAAATAGTTTTTCAAGGAGTTTATAGCTTGCATTCAAAAAATGTAACATCAAATTGACAAAAAGCGTAGGGCGCGTAAGCGCTTATCGTATATTTTATCCATAAGTGTGTAATGAAGTATAAAGCAGAAGTTAATTTCACGTATAATCAGCGCCCCAGGCTTTTTGTTATTTTATGTTTTATTCTTTGAAAATTTTTAAATTTTACTCTATTTGAAGGATAAAAAATTCAGTAATATTCTCCAATCCACTAATTCCTTCTTTAATTGTCATGCACACGCAAATACACAGTGATTCTATGGTTTCACTTCTAGTTTCCATTGTTGCTGAAGTTCGCAAAATTTCTGTTTCCTAGAGTGACAAAAATGATAAATACAAAAGTGACAAGAAAAAAGGTGAGAGCGAATGCCCTAGTCTAAATAGTAAACAAAGACATAATAATGTAGACTTCAAAGAAAATGACTTCTCTAGAATGAACTGTTCAAGTAAATGGAATAGTTATAAAACAAGTCTACAGACTCAAATACATAGTAAACACGGAGAAAAAATCACTTGAAATAGTGTTACACTTAAAAGAAGATATGCAACAATGCAAAATTATAGACAACAGTTTAATGTAGGACAGCTAAGAAATCAAGAAACAAGAGACAAATTTGCGGTCACAGTATCCAACAAATTCCAAGTGCTCCAACAGTTGAAAGATGTAGAGAATACAGAAGACTATTGGCAGCAGGTCAAAACGGTATGGAAGGAGACATGTGAAGAAATACTGGGGAAAAGGGAAAGACAACAAAAAGCATGGATAACAACAGAAACCATCAATAAGATAAAAGATAGAAAAAACAAGAAAGCAGAGTTAAACACAAGCAAAACCAGAAGTTCCAAAGCCAAGGCTCAAGAAGTGTACACAGAAGCAAACAAAGAAGTAAAAAGAAGTATCAAAAGAGACAAGAGGAAGTATATTGAGGAGTTGGCAAGAGAGGCAGAAGATGCTGCAGCCAAGGAAATATGAGAGAACTGTATAGCAGCACAAAGAAGCTAACAGGGAAATACAAGCAAACAAGTTGCCTCATAAAAGATAAGAATGGGAAACTGCTCAGCAATATACAAGAGCAAATGAAGAGGTGGACAGAATATTTTGGGGACCTTCTCAATAGACCAGCTCCACAAAACCCGCCGGACATCCAGCCAGCAGAAGAAGAGCTACAAATTAACGGTGAAAGACCAACGAAGGAAGAAATAAAGAAAGCCATAAAGCTTCTAAGAGATGGAAAAGCGTCTGGACCTGATAGCATTCCAGCAGAGGCCATCAAAGCAGATATCGACACGGCTACAGAGATGTTATATAAATTACTTGGTAAAGTCTGGGAAAAAGAAGAGATACCAGCAGAATGGAAGGAAGGATATCTGGTTAAGTTGCCTAAGAAGGGAAATCTACAAGAGTGCACAAATTATAGAGGAATAATGTTACTATCAGTGCCAGGAAAGGTATTGAACAGGATTATCCTTGAGAGATTAAAGGAGTCCATAGACAAGAAATTGAGAGATGAACAAGCAGGTTTTCGACAAAACAGATCATGTACAGACCAGATAGCCACTTTGAGAATAATAGTTGAACAAAGTCTGGAATGGAATTCACCACTATACATCGGATTTGTGGACTACGAAAAAGCATTTGACAGTGTGGACAGAGAATCACTTTGGAAATTGATGAGGCATTATGGAGTTCCCCTGAAAATCATTAATTTAATAAAGAAAACCTATGAAGACATGACGTGCAGAGTTCTTCATGAAGGACAGCTTACAGAACCATTTGGGATAAGAACAGGAGTGCGACAGGGATGCCTCTTGTCTCCATTTCTTTTCTTGCTGGCAATAGATTGGGTTATGAGATCATCGACAACACACAACAGAAATGGAATCCAGTGGACTCTGACTAAGCAGTTGGATGATCTGGATTTTGCTGATGATTTGGCTCTCCTGTCCCATAACCGTAATCAGATGCAGGACAAATTGAAAACACTCGATGAGAGGTCACAGCAATTGGGTCTGAAAATACACAGGAAAAGACAAAAATAATGAGAATAAATGCAGGTAATGAAAACAGGGTTGAACTTGAAGAAACGCCAATACAAGATGTAGAATCATACACATATCTTGGCAGTAATATAGACAAAGTTGGAGGGACAGACAGCGATATCAAAATAAGAATACAAAAAGCAAGAGGAGCTTTCATTGCATTGGGAAATATATGGAGATCAAGAGAAATAGGATCCAACACGAAAATAAGAATCTTCAACTCAAATGTGAAGTCAGTCCTATTGTATGGCTCGGAGACATGGAGAACAACAAAGACAACAACCAAAAAGCTACAGACTTTCATAAATGGGTGCTTGCGTAGAATAGAGGGATTAAAATGGTAGATCTCTACCTGAGTAGATCGATATGTTTACAGTATTTCCTAGCTAAGCCCACGGTATTGATAGAAAATGCTCATGTACTTTATGCATGTTACAATTCTTGATTACCGTAGCTTTGTTTTTTGACTCAGCTTTCGGGTCCGATTAAGGTTATCATGTAACGATTTCATTTCGTGACCAGTTACCACTTCCACTTATTTAGTAAAAGTACGAGTAAATTTTAGGCACAAAATGTCAGAATTTATTGAGAAACGTTTACATTTTAAAAAATATTATTAGTGTTCATATTGAGAAATATTGCAGGTTTCGTAAAGCTAGTTATCTTTATGCAGTAGAATGAAATGAAAAGCAAAACTAATTCAAAGACAAGCAAAACAAGTACAACAGATATTATTATAAATGTAAAAATAGTATTTTAGCCATATCCTGCATAGTATAAGGTAATTTATGTCACGGGATTTGCCTCCCCTTTGCTCTATAGTAATGGTCCACCAGTGGCCAAAACTCAAGAGTATCTAAAATGGGCCTTCAAAGGTGTTTACTCTAGCACAAGATTACTCTGGGCAGAGTTGTAGATAGAAGGATAATGATGCTTCTATCTCAAGGCAGTTTCACAAGATAATTCAGAAGTCAAGAACAATGCTGCATAGGGCAGAGCACTATTAACTTATATCTGATCCGGCACCTTTTGTGAATTGTTAAGCAATGGTGTGACTTGTTCGAGCTCCCAGCTGGTTTAATCCAGCGAAATTCTTGTAATAAGTATTTTTGGCTCTATGGCTGTAACTATATGTATATATATATATTAAAGATTTTAGATCATACATGCGCTCTCTTATCTATAAGAACTGAATCAAGTATGGATTTGCAAAATAACATATAACAAATTTAATAGTCAATTAGTCTTTAACAAATTTAAATAAATATAGATGAAAATGACTTTAGAGGTTTTTAAAAATTGAATTCACTGAGACTTAACTGGGGACTGTTGGTTATTGTCCGTTGTTTGTGCCTGTTACAAAAATACTTAACTGACTGAGTACTGCAATGGGTCGTTGTCAGGTATTTTGTGATTAGGACTCTTCTCTAGAGTGTCTAGATGACTGTGGTGAAGTGGGATGTTATAAATATTTATAGGGGACTTAGTGTACTGACTGAGATCAGCTATGAAGGTATCTATATCTAATAAGAGTAGTGTATTATAGATAACCTTACTTGCTGCCACATATATATATATATACCTCAGTCAGAATTATTCTGGAATAGTGTGATGACTACGTTATGTGTCTAGGGTATGTGTATGATGAAGTGTAAGTCATAACAACAACAGACAGATAAACAATTTAATTTATTCCACTACACTTGACAACACTGTGACACTCACATACATAAAACACTCTACAAGGATATATTAAAGGAGTCACTGATAACTTTTCAAATAACAATATGTATTCAGTGCTGTCATGAAGGTATATGTGTCCTGATTCAATTACAAAGGGAACCAGGAATCACAATCAATTTTAATTACAAGTTATATGTACAGAATTTATCAATATGAATCTTGTAGTGACATATATTTTTAATAGTATCCCATGGGCTCTGGAGACCCCTCACTGATAGCTAAATGGACCAAGGAGTATGCTGTCCGACTCTGGATTCAGCAAAGCTCTGACCAGGTGCTGCTCAATAACGTCAAGACCACGGTCCCTGAAAACAAGAAGGATGTACCTTCTACTTCATAACTAATTGATACTCTAGTTCTACACTGAGCACAATACATCACAAACATTGAGTTCAGAGCGTTAGGCCAACTGTCAGCTTCATCTGAAATACTTTATACCAGTATTAACCTCCTTAATGGTTACTACGCCTCTGCACTTCCAGCATTATTTCTTTCTAGTCAATCATCTAGGTGTCAGTGTACTGTTTGGCCATTCCATGCCGTTTTACTTTCCTCCGACACCTTCTGTTCAGGCTGGAGCATTATAGGCTTTACATCATGTTTGCTATTGAACTACACATATATACAGGCATAAATTAACAATTCACATTCAATTTTCATTAAAAGATATTGAATGTTTCAAGCTTACCACAATTCATGGAAATAAACACAGATACGTTGACTAGCAATGAATTCTGGCACAAATACTGGCACAAATTCCCATCTGCTTATGTTCCAGGCTTTATTTTATATAAAATATACACTGGTGATCAACGCACTGCTTCTTAGTAGGTTTATTACAAGATGTGGCAATGAACAGACGCTCTGAATCAAGTATATTCGCAGCTCTACCCAATGAAACCACGTCTCCACATCTTTTCAAAAAAGTACCCCGTCTATTCGTTTCCCATAACAACGCAAGATAGTATTTATAGCCCGACCAATCGTGTTTAGTCTTATATTTGTTGCGCTCCAATCAATTAGGAGTTAACATGGTAGGCTATTTCCGTAACGTAAGGTTTTTTCAAACACGTTATAAAAAAAATTTTATGAGCAGAAATGATTTCATGCTGTCAGGCATCCCCACTATTTTATTTTGGTTATAATTTATTAATTCCTAGACTATTTGCGTAACGTTTTACATATTCTTTGTCAGCAAGCCCTAAGGAACCCAAATATACAAATTTAAAAGAGCTAAGTGGCTGCGTTCAAAATATGCAATTTCTTCTACCTCCTGTTTCGAAGATGTGCTGTCTGGGTACTGTAATGTTTTCAAACGTAAACCCATCTAATGTTATCTTTTCTAATAAGCGTTTTTCAGGATTTTAAAACCTAACTCTGGGAAGGTTAGTGTTTTTATCACTGTCCGTCTGAAAAAAAAGTTAGTGCATGTGGCCTTACACGCGTGATAGTGGTAATTGTGTATCGCGCGACGCGAGTTTAGTGTTGCATGCGTTCCTGATTTTCATTCGCCCCTCTCTCTTTCTATTTGAGTCCATCTGTTCGTTCGTTTTGGTAACGTAGTATAATTAATGTTAGGATTAATTTAGGTCATTACGCAGTGTGCCTCTCAATGTTTTTCTTAGAAATGCAATACCCGTTTTAATGTGTTTTGGAAACGCTTGTATTTATGCAGTGGCTTATATTTAACGTGGAAACGTTCCAATTTGCAGACGAAGCATAAAACAAAGGGGATTTCGAGTACTGTCATTGTGACAGCACTGTTATTTTACCATTGCTCTTTTCTTTATTAAATTTATTTGTTAGGCTTTATATTTACCTGATAATTTATATATGTGGATTAGAATATTTCACGACAATGACTCCTAATGTCAAGGTGGGTGTCTTCACAACGTGTCCACTGTAGGTAGTTGGTGTATACCCCAGCTCTTGAATCACGAGATTGTGGCGAAGATTCTTACTTCAGACTGGTCTCTTGTAAGTGTAACTTCGTACCACGAACAGTAATGTAGTCTCGTACCACGAACTTTAGGAAAAACAAAAGAACAAATTCCTCTGCTAAGTACATTTGTGGGCTGAAGATTAACAGGCGCATTGTCTCGCTGCCCACCCACCAATGTTAGCCTCTCTGAATAATTATTCTCCCTGAGTATACATATGATAACTCAGGGAATATGATTAGAAATCACCGTTATTCTTCTGGTTACTTAAATGTGGAAAATGTGTCTGGACAGCACGAGTGCAATGATTTTCCTGAACTAACATTATACAAAGTACACATATCTCCCAAAATGATACTATACACCCTAGGCACATGTGAGGTAATCATCTCACTGCACCATTCGGAGTCTGGGATCGCTTCTGCTTTCGCTTTCCTGAGCGAACTAGCATAAAGCAAACACCAGTGCTTGCTGTAGTCGTTTATGAACATACTGTTTTCATATGTTGAGGTTGCCAGCCTCCTATACTTTGTACCACCCTTAGCAAGTACAGACATGTCAAATTCACATTTTAAACTGCAGGTTTACACTCACCCCAAATGGAATATACAATCTCCTGGCACAGTAGAGTGGACACCATCTTCTAGGTTGGGACACCACACGAATGGGCACTTCAGTAGACGGCCAAGTACAAAATCATGTTGACTGAAGTTTCCTATCTCAGTCAGGCGCATAGGTCAGGAGACGAAGCTCTACCTTGCTCAGAGTCTTCTGCAATGGAACCTTGCACGCAGCAAACTAAACACTAGTGAAATTAACTTCACGGTTTAAAATAGCTGTCGGGAGTGTACAGCCAGTGACTTGAAGACTTGTATCTCGAATGGGCTGACTTAGCGTCCCTTTCTTTGTTTTCGAGTGATCGAGATTTTTCCGTGCCTGGTACGTTTGTTCGCCAATCATGTTTTGGCAGGTCGATCGCTGGGTTTGGGTGTGTGTGATCAAACGATAATAAATTATTATAAAACTGGAAAATAATGACAAGGTGTGGCGATGCTATGTGATGATGATAACGTTGAAAAAGAGTGACCCGTACTTTATGACAGGTAGACACCTTTGAAGACTCATTTTAGATACTCTTGAGTTTTGGCCACTGGTGGACCACTACTGCAGAGAAAAGGGGATGCAAATCCCGTGACACGAAGATTCTTAACTGCTAACTCCATCGTCCTGATATTTTGTAACTCAAACAACTTCCCCTTCATCTTTCCTGTTCCATATTGTTGAGCACTTTAATACTCTTTTCATCTGTTAAGACATCAGATATATTAATATTTAATTGTACAAACTTCTTAAACCCCTGAAGGCATATTTAATTAAAGTATAACATTTATATTACACTAATTTGCAAAGTTGTTTTCAAGTCTTTTCTAACAAGTCTCAGGTCGAGTCTCAAGTCTCTCCGTACAAATCTGAAGTCGAGTCTCGTGGTCATTAACAGTAGCTTTGAAGTCGAGTTCATTTTTTTTCTAAAACTGTCTGTAGACACACAATTGCTTTTATTTAAACAATATTTATCAATCACTATGTGAACATAATAAAAATAACAATCTCTTTTTGTTTAATTTCATTTACTGACTGTTTTTATTTTTTCGATTTAAACAAAACCATGTTGGGTTTCTCCGTGACAGTGCGTTTTGAATGAGTACGGCGAAACTGATTCGCCAAAACTGGCTAGTCTCGAGTCGAGTCGCTTATAAAAATCTCAAGTGAAGTCGACGTGGTGATTTGAGTTTTTCGACTTGAGTCGACAACACTGCTAATTTGCCACAAATCAGTGAACATATACCCATACTTGCTTCACACGTAGGTCCCATGCTGGAGACCTGCAGCGAAACACAATACGTACTTCTGCTTTTATCATTTCTGTAGCAGTTTGTTGGACAGGATGAGGTTGCTTGGCCCATCTACAATTTTTTTAAAGCCGCCCCTTGCAGCATGCTTGGTGGTAGCATCATGTGCTCTAAAATATCCAGGCTACATCGCAAACAAATATGAATATTACAAGCATACATTTTTTTAACATTATCAGTTTTGTGCAGACAGATAGACATTCGGATGAATGGATGGGGGAGGGCCGGCAGTACAAACGGACGAACGGACCGACAGACAGATAGGTAGGTAGGTAGGTAGATATTTAGATGGATGGGTGGATGGATGGGTAGGTAGGTAGGTAGGTAGGTAGGTAGGTAGGTAGATAGATAGATAGATAGATAGATAGATAGATAGATAGATAGATAGATAGATAGATAGATAGATAGATAGATAGATAGATAGATAGATAGATAGATAGATAGATAGATAGATAGATAGATAGATAGATAGATAGATAGATAGATAGATGGATGGATGGATGGATGGATGGATGGAACGAACGAACGAACGAACGAACTTTATTTTCAAAGGGTTTAGAATTGGGCACGCAGGCCCGTCTAACATTCTGCCCTTCCTTTCTCTCGTCTTCCATACTGAATCAATTTATTCTCACATGTATCTTAAATATTACTTAAATAATAAAATAACAATAAAATACAATAAAATAAAATCCCAACATTGTAACAGTACAGTAACAGTTACACAGATTTACAGTACCTTATCATAATTAATACTAAACTGGACAAAATTATCTTTAAAACCTACATATGATGTTATGTAATTATTTAAGAACATAACGAAATTAGGGTAGAGACAGACAGACAGACAGATAGATAGATAGATAGATAGATAGATAGATAGATAGATAGATAGATAGATAGATAGATAGATAGATAGATAGATAGATAGATAGATAGATAGATAGATAGATAGATAGATAGATAGATAGATAGATAGATAGATGCTCGTCTGGTCTCCATTAAAAGGTTGTATTACAGTAAATTTGGGCAATGTCCCGCTACTTTGAAATTAGAAAACCATAGGTAGAGAGAAAAAAAAACATATCAAATTTCCAGCTCCACTGCCATAAAAAAGCAATAAAAGTTTCCTAACCACTTTAAAGGCAATGAATTTTATAATTCGACCCAGCTTCATGAAATGGGTACCGGAGCAACTCTGGGAAGGTTAAAGGCGGCCGGCATGATGCTGACCACATCACCCCTAGTGTGCCAATGTTCAAGAAAATATGGGCCTAACATCGTATTCCCAATATGCCTCAATGGGTGTGTAACGGGATCCTTTACCTTTACCTTACATAAGATTGTGACGCGATCTGTAAAGTACATGTAAACGTATCTCATGTACATGATTATATACATACATATATACATACTTATGCACATACATATCAGAATCTTTATTCTCCATAAAATACATTGACATATACAATTTTGATATAATAAATGCAACATACCAAACAGGGGAATCATTAGGATTTACTACCGTGTGGAATGTGTCTCATGTAGTTCAATGTTGTTGTTCTGTGTGCTTTTTTTTTCCTTTACATCGGATATGTTCTTAATTTATGTATATATATATATATATTCTTCTTCTTCTTCCTCGTTCGTCCTGAAAAGGACGTTGGTTGCGTTGTGTCTGTTTACAGCGGAGCTGCGATATCTGCGTCTTTCGGCCGGCACATCCGACTTGACCGCTGACCCTGCCGCAAGTAGTCAAGCTAAGGGTCGCTGACTGCATTCTCTATTGCTGCGTTTTTGGGTCCCATATATATATATATATATATATATATATATATATATATATATATATATATATATATATATATATAAATATATATATATATATATATATATATATATATATATATATATAATATTAATAATAATAGTATCTTTATTCTCAGAAAAATATTTTAACATGTAGTGGTGTGATACATTAAATACAACATCAGTGTAGTATAATATACATACATACGCTTTATGTGATCGATACGTCTATTTCTCTCTTTTTTTCCTTACTCGCTTTAGTTGTGTAACACTAAAATGTCTTTCTTATTTTTCTCACAAGTTCCATCTTCTATACATCTTCTACATTCTCTAGTCAATTGAGAAGAGTGCAGTTCTTCTAATCTCTGACAGACGTGAAACACATAGTGTAAAGTGGACTAACTCATCCCGCAGAAACCTAATTAGCTACACAAACTTTAAGCAGATCATGAACAGGTAAACCGGCTATTAGCATAACGAGCCAGCACATGCTCTGAAATCCCCCGGTTGCAAGGATTATAGATAGATCACGGCAAAATATAAACATACTCATTGAAAACGAAACTGGAAAGCAGGCATACCGGAGAAAGAAAACATGGGAAGAAATTGAACGCATCGCGGAAGGCACTGGCACTAAAGTACTAAATGAAGAATTACGACCCACAGAGAATGCCAAGAAAAGGAGAACAAGAATGATAATAAATAAACAAACGTCTTGAAATAGTATCCCCTCATAAGGCCGGATTTAGGCATAAGCTAAACAAGCCGCGGTAGCATAGTGGTTAGTGCACTGGCTTCCTAGCGCAGTGGTCTATGGTTCGATCCCCAGATGAGGCGGAAAATTTTTAGGCCACAAACGGCTCCTGGGTCGACCCAGCCCCAAATGGGTACCAGAGCTACTCTGGGAAGGTTAAGGCGGCCGGCGTGATGCCGACCACATCACCCCTCGTGTGCCGACGGTCAAGATAATATGGGCCTAACACCATATTCCCAATATGCCTCAATGGGCGTGTAACGGGTTCCTTTACCTTTTTTAAACAAGCTACAGCTTAGAGCCTCACAGTCTGAAGGGGCCTCTCTAAGAGTGGTGTAGCGAGGCGAGGGGCTTAGCGGCACAAAAAGTTACAGAAATAGTTATAGTAGGAGTACTTCAGCAACAGACTAATAAGAACAAGACTGAGAGGGAGATTCATCAACATCACAATAATACAATGATATGCACCAACAAATGACAGCGATGAAGAGGTCAAACAACTACAAAAACAGCTACAAAAGAAAATGGAAACTGCACCTAGGTACGATCTTATTATTGTAATGGGAGACCTCAATGAAAAGTTGAAACACACAATACTGATAATGAAAGAGTAATGGGGAAATGCGGCAGTGGAACAGTAAATGAGAATGTATACAAACTAATAAGCTTCTGCAGAATTCACATCTTGGTCATTAGAGGAACACTGTTTACATACAAAGAAATCCACAAGTTAACACGGGAATCACCAAACGGACGGGACAGAAACCAGATAGACAGCATTATGATCAATGGTAGATGGAGGCATGCATTACAAGACGTGAAAGTAAGAAGAAGTGCAGATGTGGGTAGTGATCACCACCTCGCAGTAGCAAGACTGAAGGTGAAACTCAGAGCTGCTGGACCAATGGCAACCAAACAGAAAAGGTATAACATCAAGAAACTTAAGGACCCCCTCACCAGAGAAGTTTTTGTGGTTGATGTAAAGAGACGATATCAGATTGTCAATAGCCAGGAAAATACAGCGACTGATGATTTTCAGATATTCAACACCATTTCAACAATATACAAGGAAAGCAGTGAATCATGCTTGGGATTTCAGGACAGAAAGAGACAAGATTGGATAACACCAGAAACGTTAAACACCATAGCGATGAGAAAAGAAATGAAAAGAAAGAAAATAGAAGAAAAAGTCTCCCATGTGAAAGGAAATATAACTGTTCAAAAAAAGAAACGCATAGCTATCCGAGGGCGCGTTTTTATGAGTTTGTAAGTAAAATTTGGTGCTAGGGTATATAAAAATCAGCCTCAAATGTTCTTTACAGTGTCAAATGCACGTGTTGACCTGAATTGCGTTCGTTTTTGTAATCGTTACAACACAGTGGTCAATAATGTTTATGACGCAATTTTTGACCACAGCTCATGTTGCGCGCACGTGAAAGCAACAAAATTTGGGGTAATCACTATTCACTGACTACGCAACTGAAACCTTATAAAAGGATAACGCTACACATAAAAATTCAGTTCATTTTTAAGCAGACATTTATGGCGTCTATATCGATAAATTTAAGGAACATTGCTATTGGCCGACTGCATGCAGGCGAAAGTCAAAGTCAGGTTGCCAAGAATCTAAACGTGCATCAGAGTACCATCAGTCGACTTTGGCACCGGTTCCAAGCCACTGGCTCAGTTGAAGACCGGCATCGCAGTGGACGACCCAGAGTGACAACAGCAGCGGAAGATCGCTTTATTCGGCTTCGTCACCTCATAGACAGGTTTACAACAGCTTCCTCAACTGCCCAGTCATTGCCTGCAGGACGTCATTTGTCTGATCAAACTGTCCGGAATAGACTGCATGACGCTGGACTTTGGGCACAACGACCTCACCGAGTACCTGTCCTTACGCGCCGCCATCGCCAAAATCGACTTCTTTGGGCCAACCAGCATCGTCCCTGGGCAGCTGACAATCAATGGAGACGTGTCTAGTTTAGTGACGAATCTTTCTTTTTGTTGCAGCGTCATGATAGACGGCGTAGGGTCTACCGTAGGCGAAATGAACGTTTTGCCCAAAATTGCGTTGATGAAGCTCCGCCGCACGGTGGTGGAGGTGAAATGGTGTGGGGGATGATCAGTTGCAACGGAAGGAGTCAATTGGTGCACATTGAAGGAGGCTTGAATGCGCAACGATACGTCAATGAAATTCTTCGACCCCATGTCCTTCCACTTTTGGCTGCCCAAAGGTCTGTGTTTCAACAGGACAACGCCAGACCCCATTGTGCACGGTTGACCACGCAGTTCCTGACTGCCAACAACATTCTCACCCTTCCCTGGCCATCCCTGTCTCCAGACATGAGTCCGATTGAGCACCTGTGGGATGAGCTGCATAGACGTGTTTGTCGCCGAGACGTTGCTCCAGCCAATCGTCGTGATCTGTTCCAGACACTCCAGGAAGAGTGGGCAGCCATCCCACAGGCCCACATCAGACGTCTGATCGCATCTATGCCCAGGAGATGCCAGTCGCTGATCGATGCAAGAGGAGGCCACACACCATACTAACGGGAAAGCCCGTACGCCAAAAAACTCTCGTGACCCAGATGCAAAACAACTGTCAATTGATTGGTTGAACCCAAAGGTATTCTTGTGTGCAATTTGAACAATTAACTCATTAAATTTAAAAAGTTATTGAATGTCAAAATTATGACTATGTGTGTGCCTTCAGTAGCTATGCGTTTCTTTTTTTGAACAGTATATATAGCGAACAGTACAGTTAGCTGGACAAAGAAGTAAAACGTCAAACCCGAGCCAACAAATGGAAATTTCCACTATTTTCACAAGTCTAGAAAACAGAGACAACTCCAACGGAGTGGAGTAAAGGAATAATTTTTAAATTGCCAAAGAAGGGCGACCTTGCAGACTGCAACAACTGGAGAGGAATTATACTCTCCTCTCAGTTTCCAGTAAAATACTAGGCAGAATAATTATCCAGAGAATTTCAAAAGCAGTAGACCATAAACTGAGGAAAGAACAAGCGAGATTCAGAAAGAACAGAAAATGTGCAGATAATATATTCACCATATGGAACATTACAGAGCAGTGCTCAGAATGGCAGAGACAGCTCTATATTAACTTTGTTGATTTTGAAAAGGCTTTTGACAGCATACACAGAGACAACCTATGGAAAATACTGAGGGCTTATGAAATTCCCAGCTGCATGGTTTCCATTATAAAAAGCCTCTATTCTAACTTTATATGCAGTGTTGGGTTGAGCAACCTAACTTTCGTGGTGAAGACAGGAGTACGACAGGGATGCACCTTATGAACAACTTCATTTTTGCCAGGCAACAGATGGCAGTCCTAGAGGAATTAGATGGACAACGTTTTCTACGTTGGAAGACCGGAATATGCAGATGACATTGCACTATTCGCACATTCACATCAACACATCCAAGGAAAAACAGATAGACTGAATGAGTATAGCCAGCAGGTTGGTCTGAATATCAATCTGAAGAAGTATCGTGGGGGGTTTTGATGTTATGAAATGATGTTGATATGTTTCCTTATTGTACTGAATGAGGCCAGCTGTGAAGGCCCCTGATTCTAACAAAGTTAGGGTTGAGTTATCAGGGTACCTTGCTGCTACCACCTTATGGCCTCAAGCAGACTTATTCTTGACTAGTATGACTGATAGCTACGTCAAGTGTCTAGGGATATGCAAGTGTGGTGTGATGGTACTTTAACAATAATACACATCTACACAAACAAATATTAAGGTCTATGATTAAGAGAAATAACACCTGTGATAAATTTGTACAATTATTAATTTTTTGGTATGATTTATTGGTCCTGATCCTAATATTCTTCTGGTCAGGACTTTAAAATGAAAAAAGATTTCAATATATATACAAAATGTAAATTTTAGACCCAAATGGACAAGTGTCCAAACAAATACTGTTAAATTATACTAATAGTGTTACTATGATTTTTCTATTACTGGTTTCTAACACTGGATGGCTGTTTGGGATTCTATAATCACTCCCAGTCTCTTTAATATACAATGTCACTGTTAAGTTCTTTGGGGAAATAGTTTATTCTTGTTATACAGGGGTGTGCTGATCTTAAAACTGATGTACCGCCAGGGTGCCAAATATTCTACTTATCTGGGCACATTCGAGCAGTCTGTACTTGGTGTCACACAATTTTACTATGATAATGGCCAAAAGTAACAGGGTAGACTCTGCAGGTCCCTGTCACTACTGTGCATGAAACGACTTCTCACTGCTTCTCATAGATATCTGGCACCGGACTAGTGCCAGATAAAACCCTGTAATAATGAAACAATGTCTCCTTGTTGATATCTTACTTAAACTGTGTTATATATACAAAAGAAACTACACAAGAAACAAAGAGCTGGGTCATATCCAATGGACCAATCCATCACATCCATTACACAGTGTACCAGTGTTATTCACATGTCTCTCCTACAAAGGCGGCACTGCATCTGCAATAATATTATTAATCTTTCTTTTCTTCCATTAATGGGATAGGTGAGCTGTGTCCCTCTGGTCACCTAAGAAAACATTTTTATTTCACAAAACATGTGCATTTACAAAACTGGCAATGTGTTATATCCTAATTCCCTTCAGGCCCTGCCTAAATCAGCTTGGGACCTGATTACTTAGTCGTGATGGCAGCATCTCTCACTCACATTTTTAAACAAAATATATATGAATAATGTCGGTCTTACCAGAATTCAATGAAAAAAACACAGGTACGTTGACTAGCAGATTCCAGATATACTGCTGGCTGAACTGTGTTGCCTTTTATTTTAATATATATTTGCTTTAATAAGGCTAATCACATTTTCACAGAATTACACAACGTCCTGCTTCTAGGGACTATCTTCTACAAATGGCGTCAAGCCTTTGAATGTACTC
The DNA here is from genome assembly GCA_024509875.1 of Oreohelix idahoensis. Lineage (NCBI taxonomy): Eukaryota > Metazoa > Mollusca > Gastropoda > Stylommatophora > Oreohelicidae > Oreohelix > Oreohelix idahoensis. The sequence continues at coordinate 640,250 of JAMPIV010019419.1, read as the reverse complement.
AATAATATGAAAAGGCTTTGGCCAATGACCGAACGACAATTTTGAAATTAAAAGCAAAAACAGACTTGATTTTTGGTCACTACCAAGTTTTTTTCCCTCTCTCATTCTTAGATTTCTACTGCTAAATATATTTTGTGTTAAGCCATCCCATAATTTTTTCCCTCTCCTTGTCTCCCCCTTTCTACAACAGACTACTAGTACCCTTTCTTGCCTTTTTCAAGGACGCGTCAAAAAATGTGACCGTTAGTGCGAGTCCAAACGAGCATGTGTTGGTCTGTCTGTACAAACAAATACAGTCTTTTGTCCATAACTTTATTTCTATCTGTCGGATTTTTTATTCGAAAGCATATTACCCATCAGGATAAGACCAGCTCTAAGACTAGCTAACTTTTATTATCTTAAACCTATTAATAAAGAATTCCATATATTTTCCATTTTGGTGTTCGTTGTTTTCTAAGTCTCAACTACTTGAATGTTATAGAAAATCGTCTCAGATCTTCCTTTTTCCCCGCAGGAAGTAATTATGCGTGTGTGTATATATGATTCTACAGTGTGTTTGTGTTAGAAAATGTATCGAACTTGGCGGTTTATTTTTAAATTTAAAGCTCGCGACAACGATTTCGTTACAGGCTAACGGCATCGTCTCGCACTGTCGGCCTGATTAGCTACTTCAAGCTTCTAATACTTGACAAGTCGGCAGCATGTGTCCGCTCTCTCAATCCTATGCGTTTGTGTGTTTTATTCTTTCTATCTTTCCTGGAACCATTACGCTTGCAGATTTTTCAAAACTTTATCGTTAACCCTTGACGGGCGCGTTATAAATTCCAATAGTACTAGCGCTGCAATAAGGTTTTAGACTACGTTCTGTCCTGCTTAAATCAATGCGTTTTCTGGCGCAGGGAAGAAGACGCGTTACACTTTACTAATTCTATACATATTATTATGACTTTATTACATATAATTAATGATTTTATCGCTGTATCAATGTACTTTATCACAAGAAGACAAAGGTCATGATACTCAATGTGGGCAATCCTGAGCTAATAACAATAAGGGACTAGAAGCTGGAACAGACAGGCACATTTACATACTTAGGATGCATAGTAACATCAAACAGCGGAACAAGCAAGGACATAAACAAAAGAATGAATAAAGCAAGAACAGCCTTTGCTAGTCTTAACAACATTTGGAAGTTTTCCCAGTAAAGCACAAACACCAAATTAAGATTACATGAGAGTTGTGTACTTTCTGTGCTTCTTTATAGTGCGGAATGTTGGAGAATAACAGAAGGACATGTCAAAGCTATCCTTCTTCCACACAACCTGCCTAAGGAAAATTCTCGGAATCTTTAGGCCGAATACCATCACCAACCAAGAACTACTTATTCGGAGTAACCAAGGGGGCATGCACACCATCATAGCTGGCAGACGCTGGAGTTGGGTTGACCACGTCCTTAGAAGGAACCCCGATGCCATTACACTAACAGCCATGCAATGGACCCCCGAAGGAAAGAGAAAGAGAGGCCGACCAAAAACAACTTGGCGGAGAACTGTGGAGGCCGAGATGCAAAGAATGAACCAGAGTTGGGGCACTATACGAAGGATAGCCGCCGACCGAGCAAAGTGGAAACAGTTTGCTGTTGCCCTACAAGACGCCACCAGGCGTGATGGCCACTGACTGCTTTGACAGTCGGCGGCTAAGGATCAAAGAAGACATCTATAATGTTAATTCCTACTGGTAATGACAGTACCGCCGTACATCATACATGATATGCCTAAATGAATTTTTAAACGTTAGTATGCCAAGTTCAGTTATTACACGGCCTTATTCTCTGTTACCAATTGCCAAATAGGGCCTCCATAGATTCCTATAGCTTATGGCCTCACCATGTCTAAATCCGGCCCTGATCCCTCAGGAATCGTTTAGCATCAACAACTGACCCGAAAAATCGTATTACAGACCCCCCACCCCCCACCCCCCCCATCCACTTCGTCTGTGGCCCAAATTCAAGTTTTCTACTTCTTTATTTCTTACGAGTGCCTGAAAACATACCTTTATGTTTGTCTAATATTTATTTACTGTTTACAGGCCTCGGGTTTCCCTTCCGTATGTGAAACTGGACTTACTCAAGATATGGTCTGCCTATTCGGCCTCTCCTCTTAGAAACGCGCGATGTTTTTTTTTTAAGTGCTTCTGTTTTTGAAAGCGAAAAGACAGGGAATGGAGGGCTGAGGTGAAAAACGACGGTTAAAGATAAACTTCAGAGATCATACATTTCTATGCGTGAATTATCTCAACGAAGAACACCTCAAGAATGTTGAGCATTAAATAGATGCAAGTATGGACTCCATTTGGGTAAAAATCAACACAGGAGAGAAATCCCGATTACCCACGACCAGTAATGCTGTCATCCTGACAATTAAACTTCTGTTTAAGGGATGTTACTGTTGCTTTTGTGTTGATAGACTACTGTAACATCCGGATGTCTGCAAGAATGAAAAATACAGCTCACACGATTAGAAAGAGACAGAGATAAACAGAGAGAGAGAGAGAGAGAGAGAGATAGAGTGAGAGAGAGAGAGAAAGAGACAGAAACAACGAGAAAGAGAGAGCAAGAGAGAGAAAGAGAGAGTGAATGTATGTGTGTGTGCAGGGTCTTAGAAGGGCTCGCGTAAGTTGAATAACAACTCTCTGCAAATAAAATATATTTCGCTTGTTCTCACGCAACCGTGTCTACCACTCGATCTCTTCCTCTTCTTGGTGTCTGTCTCTCCGGTCTATAATTTCATTCTAACAAACACACTCTCACTTTCCTGTATTTCTCTGTTGGCATCTGCCTCTTCTGTCTTTTGCACACTCTGTTAACCTGTTCCCTATTTATTCTTTCTTACACGCGCATTTCGTTCTCAATATAGTCTGCAATTCTAACATAAAACAGCGGAGAGCAATACAGCACCAGATAAGCTTCATTTGCATCCGCTCATCCACTATTTCGGGAGAGTCTATAATGTTCACCCATATACACTCTCCCGACAACTCTCTTCTGTATCTAGCATATCATTGTATACTAATCTACTTACATCTTCACCACGGTTTTTGCATGTTCTGCAGATATCTGAGGCACATTTTCCAGTGTGTCTGTCCTTGTACATGTCAGGTTCACTTCACCAATGTCATTCTCCACGCACGTGCACGCTTCTGGACACTCCATGGGTAGGCAGCCGGTTATATTTGGCATATAAATAAGAACATCAAGTAGAAGCAGCGAAGTTATATAGCATGACCTTGAGGAAACATTCATCTCTCTTCACCGGCTATTCCGCACAAATGAAATCAAAGCATCTTTGTATGGTAACTGACGAAGAACTATCGGTCGTCACCAGAGAGCTTCCTCGAAAAAGAACTGGTCAACGCTGTTGGATTGCGTATATCCATGTAGGGCATGGTTTCATAACACAGGCATAAGTTCCAACGAGGAAGTCGACCGCGGAAATAAAATTTAATATTATTAGTTCTGTCCTTAGACTCCTCATTTTACTGACATCATAAATCTGATTTCAAACATCCGATCACAGAGCTGGTGAAATACTTTTGATAATAGATTTGGTTCAATCCCTCTGTTCTTTCCGTCGAGTGAAAATCTGTAATAAATTAAACATCAAAAGATATCTTCAGTTATAGTGTAATCAATTCAGGATTAAACATCGAATGTAAGAAAAATGCATTTTATTAAAATATATTTATTGTAGTTAGACAGAAAGAGGCACGGCAGTGCACAGGCAGACAGACAGACAGGCAGACAAGAAAAGGAAAGACAGACAGATATATACATACAAGTAGATACAAAGAGAGATGGATCGAAAAGGAGATGAGAATTATAAATATATATATATATATATATATAAGGTGATTTTCAATACGTAAAAATGGTTTTAAAAGTAGGATCATGTGAGAAATATACGTAATTACTCTGCGATTCTGCAAGGGTATTTTTATATATATTCACCGCCCAATGTAGTACCCGCTCGTCTTTGGCATGTCGCAAGAGACAAAAATAAAAGCTTGTCTCTCGTCATGTAATCTCATCGTATAAAACATATTACTACAGATACTATAGTAACCCTGTCAGGGATACTATTTCAAGACGTTTATGTGTACCTATTATCTATCTTGCACAAGCACATGAATACTTTGGTGCAGCTTCCTGCAAGAGAGAAAGCTGCAGCGGTGGCTCCGTGCTCTATGGGGGGCGAAAAGGAACATGATGATGTTGAACTATGATAGACAGACAGACAGGCATAGAGATAGACAGAAACATAGTAAGTTGTGTATTTAGAGAGACAGACAAGAAGGCAGACAGACCAACAGACCGAGAGACCAACAGACCGACAGACCAACAGACAACCGAACGACTACCCAACCGACAAACCAACCAACAAACCGACCGACAAACCAGCCTACACATGAACCGACAACCTAACCAACAAACCAATCAATAAACCGACCGACAAACCTACCTACAAACCAGCCTACAGTCAACCAACCGACAAATTAACCAATAGACCAACCGACAAACCAACCAACAAACCAACCTACAAACCTACCGACAAACCAGCCTACACACCAACCAACAAACCAACCTACAAACGTACCGACAAACCAGCTTACACACCAACCAACAAACCGACCTACAAACCTACCAACAAACCAGCCTACACACCAACCAACAAAACCGACCGACAAATTAACCAATAGACCAACCAACAAACCAGCCTACAAACCGACCAACAAATTAACCAATAGACCAACTAACAAACCAACCAACAAACCAGCCTACAAACCTACCGACAAACCAGCCTACACACCAACCAGCAAACCAACTAGCAAACCGACCAACAAACCGACCAACAAACCGACCGACCGACTGGTAAATCGACAGACATGCAGACAGACAGACAAATAGATAGATAGATAGATAGATAGATAGATAGATAGATAGATAGATAGATAGATAGATAGATAGATAGATAGATAGATAGATAGATAGATAGATAGATAGATAGATAGATAGGCAGACAGACAGACGGACGGACGGACGGATGGATGGATGGATGGATGGATGGATGGATGGATGGATGGATGGATGGATGGATGGATGGATGGATAGACGGAAAGATTATACGATGTTTTACCTTGATACTTCACGTTCTAAAAAGCAATCACGGTTCCAGAATTCACTCAGTCAGTGACAAACGACTCACATTCAAATGCGCTTTATATAAAATTGTGAGCAGCTTTAAAACTGAGCAAACACAGCTACATCAGAGCCCCGCTTTTGCTCATCACGTGTCTCCTAAGACGATCAAACGTTGCACCTCTAGCCTTTACATATGCCCTCGCATCGTCTACCTGTCCTAATGACTGTTACTGACTGTAAACTGTGTAGAAATGTATGGTCTAAATGTTTTGAAAAGCTGAAATTACATGCTGACGTGTAGTAATGAAGGTAATGGCGAGTTCAGAACCCAGGAGACGGCCACCTTACAGAATCGCAGAGTAATTATGTAAATCTCTGACATCGATTCTTCGAAATGCATAGCTGCATGCCATTCCCCTGGCAAGATCTTTTTTTTTATTTAAATCATTTTGACTTATTTAAAATCAAATGAGCTTTGTATTTTTGTCGTGTTTCAAATCTTTGATGGTCAAACTCTCAGTGCTCCACACATCGTGGAGAGCTGAAACTTTGCATGCAGTTCCTTTCTTGCTCAAGATAAGTCGCCTAGTGTCAGTCCAAAAAGGAGTTTATGAAACCTTAATTAAATATTTAATTCGTTGCTCTGAACCTTGACACATGCTGGGGCATAAAAGACGAGTAAAACTGACCTAACATAAAATGTCAGAATTTCTCATGTCATATGTCTCATCGATAGTGTAGTAGTAAGGACACTGGCCTAATTTATTTTCTGTTTTACTTAAACATGTAACAAGTGGTCCTGATGGTGTCCCATATGTTTTATATAAGAGATGTTCTGAAGTTCTGAAACGGCTGTTCCGTTTGCTGAAAAATGCTTGGAAAAACCAGCTGGCAAGCAGAGAATGGAGAAAGGCGAATGGAGTCTACATTCCAAAGGAATAAAATTCCACAGATATCAGTCAGTTCAGGCCAATTTCACTACATAATGTAGAAGGGAAGATATTCTTCTCAGTGATGGTTAAAAGGTTCTTCACATACCGTTCCACACCAAATGATGTGGCAGGCCTTGGAAATTTACCATGATCCACAAGAAATTGCAGCAATGCTGTTATTTTCTGAGGCTCTCTTCAGCATTTTTATCCATACCGCTTAAAGCATTCATGAATGACACAACAGTTCTCACATCTGATGAACACCAGGCCCGGAGAATGTTAGCACGCTTGAATGAACTAATCAGCTGGTGCAAAATGAGCTTCAAACCTAAGAAAGCCTAGAAGCCTTTCAGCCAGGAAAGGCAAGACATCTAATGTCACATCCATGGTTTCAAACAAACGAATCCCTACTGTCGTTGAGGAAACTGTTAAAGGTCTTGGCAGGGTGTATGATGCCTCATTAAAAGACTCAAAGGCAGTTCAACAGACAATAGAAATGACAGACAGATGACTACAGATCATAGACCAAAGCGGACTCCTAGGAAAGTTCAAACTGTTATGACTCCAGTTCATGTTGATCCCTAAATTGCTATGGCCACTGCTTATATATGATATAAGCACCAGTACAGTGGAAGCTATAGAGCGAAAGGCCAACAAGTACATAAAGAAATGGCTAGGAGTACCACCAGGTCTGTCAGACGTAGCGCTGTACTGCAAGAAGGCAAAGCTTGTGGTTCCTTTCAAGTCAATTGTGGAAGAATACAAAGCAGGAAAGGCAAGGCTTGCAATGATTCTGTGTGAGTCAGCAGATGATATTGTTAAGTCCATTCAGCCCACACTGAAAACTGGAAGGAAGTGGAAAGTGGATGAAGCTGTTGGTGCTTCCCAAGAGTCGCTCTAGCTGAGGGAGGTAATCGGATAAAAACAAACGAATATACGAGAATTCGGCCACGGTGACATCCGCTGGTGTTCCAAGGCATCAAACAGGGAACGCAGAGACGTGGTAATTCAGGAAATTCGAGAAGCTGAGAATGATAAGAGGATGCAACAAGCAGTGCAGCAGGCTCAACAAGGCCAATGGATTACATCGGAAGAAACCCTGAAAAGGTCCTTGGCATGAAATGATATTTGGCATATGGCGCCTCTTAGACTCAGCTTCTTTATCAATGTATGACCTTATGCCATCGTCCGCAAACCTTGTGAGATCGGGAAAGTCTGATGATGCTCACTGCCTCTGTCCCATGAGAGGCAAACGTTTGAACATGTGCTCTCAGCTTTCAAGGTGTCATTAAGGCAAGGGCGATACACATGGCGCCACAACAGAGTACTAAATGAACTGGCTGCTTCAACAGACCTGGCAAGGGTGAAGGCGAACAGCAAAGTCAGACCGAGTACCGCAAATAAATACTTTCTAGGAGCAGGAAAGTCAGCACATCCCAAACCAAGTAAATCAAGTAACAGTTTACCATCTATTCTTGACTGTTGAAATGACTGGGAGATGGCAGTAGATCTACCTGGGTGTCGTATCTTGTCGATAGGGTAATTAAAATCACTTTTGGTCCCTCCTAAATAGGACTGAATAGGACTAGTACATGTGATGGCTCAGTGGAAATAAGGTAAAGAAATATAATTTTACAATTGAAATGGTGAAAGGTAAAATCTGTCCCTGGATTTGATAGATAATCAAACCAGCCTATCGATTACGACTGAGAGTTTAGATCAGACAGTTTCCTATAAATATATATATATATATATTGATATATTTAACCACTCACACATAAATGTACACACACAATGATTCACTGACGTGTACAAAGCATTGAGAGAAGGATGCAACAAAAGCTAGAAACAGAAATAAACGAAGTACAGGCGGGTTTTCGACCAGGTAGAGGCACTAGAGATCATATATTCAACATGAGGATCATCATAGAAAAGTGTAGAGAATTCAACGTTGACCTACATACTTGTTTCATTGATTACACCAACGCTTTCGATTGTGTACAACATCAGCAGTTATGGGCTATTATGAAAAATATGGGATTTCCAAACCACCTTATACAACTCATCGCACTGCTGTACCAAGAACAACAGGCAGCCGTAAGAATAGAGGGGGAAACATCAGAATGGTTTGAAGTACAGAAAGGAGTAAGACAAGGCTGTACCCTTTCCCCTTACCTGTTTAACATTTATGCCGAGAATATCATGAGAAACGTAAGAGATGACCAAGAACACACAGAGTTTGACTCATTTAACATCGGCGGGTACCAGATCCCGGAAATCAGATATGCTGACGACACAGTCCTCCTATCGACCAACCCAAAAGGACTTGAACAATTACTTCTGTCCACCAAAAAACACAGCGAGGCCCAGAATCTATACCTAAACACCAAGAAGACCAAAGTATTGACAACAGGCAAAGTAAAGACCAAACCAGAAATTGAAATTGATAACGAAGAACTGGAAAGTGTCAATGAATTCGAATACTTAGGATCAATCATTAACAGCTCTGGCGACTGTGCAGTAGAAATTAAAAGAAGACTTGCAATTGCTTCACATAAGCTAATACAGATGAAAAACCTATGGCAAGGCACAAGCAAAGAAACAAAGTTACAACTGATCAGAGCATGTATATTCCCAGTAGCAACATACGGCTGCGAGACTTGGACACTCAATAAAACAGTTGCANAAAAGATTACATCATTCGAAATGAAATGCTACAGAAGGATGTTGAGAATACCCTGGACAGAAAAAAAGACCAACAGAGAAGTACTGCACTCACTAAACGTACAGGAACATTGGCTCCTAAATACCATCGCAATAAGGAAGCTGAAATTTTTCGGTCATATAAAAAGACATAATAGTCTGGAAAAAACAGTGATGGAAGGCATGGTCCCTGGAAAAAGGGGAAGGGGTCGACCTAGACGACGGTGGACCCAGGACATCACAGAGAGTCTGAACTTGTCTTTGGCTGATGCAGGTCGACTTGCCCAGAATCGTGATGCGTTCAGAGCAGCTGTAATGGAGACAACGTTCTGGAAAGAATATGTCACATGATGATGATTCAATGGCATGTTTATGGAAAGCCATTTATTCTAGTGATCTGTATTGGTCTTCAGGTCGAAACCAATAGCAGCAATGTCACGTAAGTTATCGCCCCACTTCTTATTTAAAGCTGTATTATAAGGCCGCTCTAATACTAGTCTAGCGGGAAGATGTTATTCCTAGAATGGATCTACAGAGTCGTTTGCCTTTAGGATTTGTATCGTAGAAGAAGGATTCCTACGAGTGGAAGAAGTTATTGATTACCTTATGCACATGTTTTAATATGCTGTTACAACAATGCCAGAAGCGTGGCATAGAATGGGAGAGGTTAGTCAACTGGAATCTCTAACCTGTTCGTATTATCGTGTATGACTTTGTTTGAAACTATATGCTATCTAACATTATGTTTTGGAGAACGTATGGGATTGTGAAGTATGATATGGAAGATTTTATCCTGGAGTATGAATACGTTACCATGATAGACGTCCTTGAGAGAAGGTCAACGGACTTGAATGAGAAGAATATTATACGGTAACAGTTTTGTGATCCTTAGTCACTTGAGTCAGAGGACTTTATGGTAGAGAATCTTCAGGAACTTTAAAAGTAATTACCATTATGCTGATGTATGATCTTTGCGCCTGTGACGATGTTAGTCTTGTCCACTCCGTCTGTGTCATGTTGAATAAAATCGATGTACAGTCATCACCGACTTATGTACTGCCAGTACTTGCCCAGTTCACTACTTGTTGAAGTTCGTTGGAAGAATATTGTTGACATTCGTTCATTTTAACCATTCGCGTTTGAAGCTACCTCTTTACCAGTATAAACTGTACTCAACCATAAAACGAACACAACAGTAATTGGTGCTCCAGTGTGTTTATGAAATCTAGAATTTCACAGGAAACGTACCCTATACAAGTATCAGCAATGGAAGATCTGAACTTTCAAGGCGACAACATCTTAGGATCATCTGAAGATCTGAACTTTCAAGGCGACAACATCTTGGGATCATCTCTTAGTCACTATTACGTGCGAGCTGTGGTCTAATACTCAGAACGAAGTATTTTATCCTCACACGTACATACACGGAGACGAGGCACATTGATTTTTTACCTGCACGCGAGTTAAGTATAACGTGTTCTCCTTATACGCTTTTTTACTTTTAGCTGTGCCTTCCGTGATATGTCCATATCTATATTTTACATGTTACATGTTATATGTGTTGTATTCTTCGTGGGAGGTAGGGAGGTTGATCTGACGAACGAGATCCATCTCGAAGCCAAATCTGGCTCTTCGTCAGACGTTCTGTAGGGCTCAACTTGTAAGTTTCAATTGAGCGATAGTTCCGGTACAAGGCTAGAAACCTTGCCGAAGTTCCGATCGCTAGTTGCTTCTTATAATATTATCTATTTAGCTGTTTCGTCACGTTTAATTGTTGTTTTTGGTATTTATTTTACTCGTACCTTAGTTTTATGATGAATTTTGTTTGTATTTTGCGTCCATCTCACCTTTCCTGTCGTTCAGTTTTTTACAAAACCTATGTTTTTACACTGTGTTGTCAATTGTACTGTTAATTATCTGATCGTAGTTATCGTCGCATATTTTTACGATATTCTATTTTAGTTATACATTTTTATTTTTTTTTTTGATTTCTACGATTGTGTTCACCCGTCCAGTTCATCGTGTCTTGTCGGTATTGTTTCTATTGTTTGTCACGTTGTTCATTTCATGACATTTGATTACATAAATTTATTGATTAATAACATATTTAATAATTATATGATAACATTATACCGTTCTAAGGACAGGAACGAAGACCACTAGTTGTAGTAACACTTTTAAATAGTATTATTACATAATAATATTGAATAATGGCTACCTTAGACTATTTTATTAAGCAAGCTAAGGCGCTTAATATACCTCAGGAAGAGATTAGATCATTTGCTATGACAGAATATAAAGAATCTCAAAGGTTGGAATCTCAAAGATTGGATGCTGAAAAGTTACGTTTGGAAAATTTGAAATTTGAGGCAGATCAAAAACGGACTGAGGCTGAGGAAGAGGAGAAAAAAATGAGATTAACTGCTGAGGAGGATGAAAAGAAGAGGAAATTTATAGCTGAGGAAGAGGAGAAAAAAATGAGATTGGCCGCTGAATTAGAAGATAAACGATTTCAGCGAGAGGCAGAACATAAGCAAAAGGAGGCTGAAAAAGAAATGGAAAATAAACAAAAAGAAATGGAAGAGAGGAGATTAATAGCTGAACAAAATGTAAAACGACTTCAGCTTGAGATGGAAGAGAATGAAAAAAAACGACAGCATGAACTGAAATTAGCAGAGTCAGAATATGAGAGAATTAGGTTAACGCAGGAATCTAATTCTCAGAGAACTTTTGAAAGCCAAACTTCATCCAGACAGGATCATTTTAAGGAAATTCACCTTAAATTACCAAAATTTAATCCCCCGTCTGATGACGTGATATTCTTCCTAGATAGGTTTGAGGCCACTTGTGGGTCTTATAACGTGGATAAAGCGCTATACTGTACATATTTATCCAGATTACTTACAGGGGATGCATTAGCAGTTTATCATACCACCAGCATTGGTGAGAAAAATGACTATAATGCTCTTAGAGCGGCACTTCTGCAAAAAATTCCAAATGACAGAAGACGAATATCGTTTAAGATTTCATACATTACTACCTCAATCTAGCAGAAATTTCAATGATTTTCTGTCACAAATACGACTAACACTAGAAAGATGGATTGAATTATCCAAAATTGAAAAGTCGTATGAAGGTCTCTTCGATTTACTGATGCGCGATAAGGTACTTTCGTCTGTAAATCCTACATTTCTCGCATTTTTACACGAAAGGAAACCTTTATCAATGAAAAATTTAGAAGAACATGCAAAAAATTTTTGCACTGCTCACCCAACCATGGATCTAAGTAATGCACAGATTAAGAATGAATTGCCTGTTGCTTTTGCAGCACAACAAAACAATTTTTCACGCAATCGTTCTTTTAGTGCTGATAGGTATGTCAATAAGGGAAATAATTACAATTTTAACAATGATAACTTTTACAAAGGGAAGCAATTTCAACAATCTGCTCCATTTAATGTTTCTTGGAATCAAACTCACAGATCACGAGATTTTGGTAACAATTATTTTAAAAATAATCAAGGACATTATAATAGACAAAACTGGAGATCAAAATCTCAGGGTCCGCAAAACAGACAAGGTTCTTGGAATAAAAATTTTAAAGAACAGCATAACTTTAATTATACAAACTATCGGACTCGTCCAAATTTTAACTCTAGCAGAAGCGACAATTTTGGCAATTTTAATGACAATAATCAAAATCGATCGCGTCGCAGAGATAGATCGTCAAGTAATACGGTTAGACATTCTAATGTCTCTTTAATTGATACACAGGCTAACATTGAACAGGGTAAAGTAGCTGAAACTCACAATGCTATGTCTTGTTCTCTTGATTGTACCCAGGTGAAAGACTGTCCAGAATGCTCGACTCTTTTCCAGCCTAAGGCGATCACGACGCTGCGTTGCGGACATACCTTGCCTAGTCTACCTGCAGTCTGCACAGCCACTCCTGCGTCAGTACACCAGGGACAGGGCTCTCTTAAGTTTAACAGAGGATTTGTTAACAATATTTCATGCTCTCTTTTATTCGACTCAGGTTGTACCACTGTGGGCGTCCGGACTTCGCTGATCGACCCTAGTTGTGCGACGGGCAGGGTTGTGAAATGTGTGACGTTTGGCGGAACTGTGGAAACATTTCCCACAGCCATTATAACACTTCATACACCATTTTTTTCAGGACAGATCCAAGCATGTCTTCTTCCGAATCCAATTTGTGATTTAATACTTGGTCGCATACATGGTATTAAAGAGTGTTCACCACAGCAAATTGCTGAATGGGAAGAGCGACATATTCAAACTGCAAATGCAGTAGTGACTAGAGCGCAAGCTACTAATATGTCGCATGATACACCTATTGAACCTACAGTTCATACCACTTGTGATGATGATGCTCCTATTTCACGGGAGTTGTTTGCTACATTGCAAAAGAATAAATTTTTTCAGTATGTTAACAAAAAGAATACAAGCAACAAACTTGCAAAATCTAGACATGACTTTATACTTAAAAATGGGATTTTGGTTAGAGTAATACGGGAAAAGGATTCATCCTTATGTTATCAGATCTTAGTCCCATCCTCTATGAGATCTCGTATATTACGACATGCGCATGACTCGCAATGTGCGGGCCATATGGGTTTTTCGCGTACCAAATCCAGAGTGCTTTCGGCATTCTACTGGCCAGGCGTCCATAGGGACATCACTCTCTATTGTCGGTCCTGTTTGATATGTCAGGAAGTTAAGGTACGGGGTCCATTTCATGCGGCTCCTATTCAAGCTGCGGACATCCCGATTAGACCATTTGATAAAATGGCCATTGACATTATTGGTCCGATACTTCCATCTGCTAGAGGGCATACGCATATCCTTACGTGCATTGATATGTGCACTCGTTGGCCTGAGGCCATCCCTCTCAAAAACACTTCATCTGCCAGTGTAGCAGAAGCATTGATGTTAATCTTCTCACGCATTGGTTTTCCACGGAAAATCTTGTCGGATCATGGGGTTCAGTTCATTTCTGAATCCATGTCTCAAGTTATGAAGACATTAGGTATAGACAGATCTCTTAGTTCTATTTATCATCCGATGTCAAATGGGTTAATTGAGCGTCTCAATAGGACACTCAAGCAGTTGTTGGGTAAGATGACTCAAGACCATCCCCAAGACTGGGATCGGGTCCTACCCGCTTGTCTCTTTGCGTATCGCGAGGTACAAAATCAAGCAACGGGGTTTTTCTCCATTCCAGCTTGTTTTTGGCATGCAACCACGCGGTCCTATGTCGTTAATCCACGACTTATTGGTTGACGAGAATATTGAAGAGGAAACTCAATCCTCTTATGAGTATGTGATCTCTCTGAGAAAGAGAATCATAGATGCTTGTAGACTAGCTACTGCATCATCTGAACAAGCCAAAGAAAAAGCTCGTCTATTTGCAAACAAGTATAGACGTCTTCGCCAGCTCATACCTGGTGATGAAGCTTTTGTCTTACTACCTACGCATAACAATCGTCTTTTAATTACCTGGAGAGGTCCTTTCAGGATCATCTCAAGAATATCCGATGTCGACTACATCGTTGATGTTAATGGTAAACATAAAACCTTCCACATTAACATGTTGAAGGAGTATTACTCACGTCCTGATTATCTACAGTCAGTGTTTCAGGCAACTGACGATCCTACACCACCTATTCAACACTATTCTAGTTTGTCAGTCATCCAAGAAGAGGAATCTTCTTTCGATGATGTACAACTACCAATACCAGTTGTACCACTCCATTCCACTGAGAAATGGAATGATGTTACGATCTCATCTACTCTTTCGGCTGATCAACGTCAGCAAGTCTCTAATATTCTACACTCGTATGAGGATGTCCTCACTGACATCCCAGGTCATACGTCAGTCATCCAACATGACATTATTCTGACTGACGATACGCCTATTCGAGTTCGCCCATATCCTATTCCTTTACACTTTCGTGATAAGGTTGATAAGGAATTGGATGAGATGCTCCAATTAAATATAATTGAACCATCTTCATCTCCATATTCTTCTTCCATGGTAATCATTAGGAAGAAAGACAACAATATACGTCTTTGCGTAGATTACAGGAAATTAAACAAAGTTACAAAATTCGATGCGGAACCATTACCTCTTTTAGATGACTTATTGGAGAGATTGTCTCATGCTACATTCTTTTCGAAATTTGACCTTTCAAAGGGATATTTGCAAGTACCACTCACTCCTAAAGCAAAGCCATTCACCGCTTTCTCGACACCACGGGGTCTTTTTCAATGGAATTTTATGCCATTCGGGTTAATGAATGCGCCAGCTACCTTTGTACGCATGATGCGCCGCATATTGTCTCATCGTCCCGATGTCGTTACTTATATAGATGACATCTGTCTTTTCAGTGACTCTTGGGATGAACATATTCAGGGTTTAAAATCTTTACTTTCTACCTTACGGGATTATAACTTAACAGCGAAACCTTCAAAGGCTTTTGTCGGTTTTCATGACATCTCCTTTCTTGGTCACCGTATAGGTCGCGGTTTAATGTATATAGAAGACAGTAACGTCTCTAAAATTTTAAACATCTCAGCACCTAAGACAAAAAAACAAGTGAGGTCGCTCTTAGGACTAATACAGTTCTATTCTAAATTCATCCCTCATTTGTCTACTATAACTGCACCTCTTTCTTCGTTACTAAAAAAAAAAGGCACATCTAATGTAATAAAGTGGTCGCAGGATCACCAAACGGCTTTAGACTATATAAAACAATTTTTTTCAAATAAGCCTTTTTTAAGGTTGCCTAACAAAGATCTCACCTTTGTTCTTCGCAGTGATGCTTCTTCCTACGCTATTGCGGCAGTTTTGATGCAGGAATACGGAGGCACCTTATTTCCGATTATGTACGTATCCAGAAAGCTCACAACGAGCGAGATGAAATATTCCGTTCTGGATAAAGAGCTCCTTGCTCTTGTCTGGGCAATCACTAAACTGGATCGTTATCTCCTCGGATCACACTTTGTGGTGGAGTCTGACCAGAAAGCTCTTACCGCACTGAATACATGGAACGTTAAGTCATCAAAGTCAGCGCGTTACGCTATAGCGCTTCAACCGTTCCATTTTGAGATACGAGCTATTCCTGGAGTGCAGAATGTGTTCGCAGACTGTCTTTCAAGATGCCCAAGTGAACGTGTCGAAACTAAACCACTTCCAGATGGTGAAACATCCTCACCGAAACATGAATAACTTTGTACATTGTTATTGATACTATATTAACGTTTTCTTAGTACGCGAACATTGGTACTACAGTAACTTTTTATTAATATGGCAACATTGTTAAGAGCTACAAATATACATTTGTTATTCCTATGGAACATATTACACTACATGGCGTGTGCGAGAATATATTTTATCTTGTATGGAACATTCAGTACATCGTCGCGTCTATTACTAACTAGTTACAACTGAACATTGACAATGAGTGATACTGGAATTATTTAGAATATATTGTTAACTGGTTATTTGTTAGTAATTAAGGAATATATAAATTAGATTAATTCAACTTAATCTATTTGATTGATTATAAATCACACATCTACTAACTTTATTAGTTTCTCGCAATACGTGTATTCACGTATCCCACTACATGATATCTCACTTTTAGATAACTAGTCAAACTTACTAGTGTTAGAAAATAGTAAGTGTGTTGCTTCTTAAAGTGTTTAATTATGCTTTGTTTCATTTTGCATGTTGTATTTTAAAATTTCTCTGTTTTATTGATTCTCTTGTCATTGATCATCATCAGTGTTGCTGTTCATTTTCATTTTTGAAATCATATGTTTCAAATTTTTTTTTGAAAACTTAGTTGAATTTTATTATCATTTTTTTTAATGGTTTCTTCATTTTCATTTTTCAACTTGTTTTACTTCGAATATTACCACATCGTTCCAAAGTAGGTCGAGTGTGGATGTGTGCTTTAATGCATACTGTCATTTACTTATATTGATTTCAATTTAATATTCTTTTCTTAATATGATATAACTTTATGCATTTCATATCTTGTTGTAGTTCTGACTCACCTCTCTCGGGTATTAAGTTAAAAAAAAATTAATAGAATTAATTTTTTTAAGGGGAGGTGATAAGGTAGCTGTTACGTACATTTATTACCTAAGGGGGTAGTCTTCGGTCCTGCCAAATGTACGCACCAGTCTTGATATAGTTATATTATTTGTGCGGTCGAATGATTCGCGCACTGACGTGCACGAAGCAGTGAGTGTTGCTTTGGGACGCACGGGTAACCTAGTTGAGTAGTTTCTGACGTCATGATTTGAAGGGCAACATGGAACTTGTTTATGTCCATGATTGTTATATTATATTTGTATTCAATGGCATGTTTATGGAAAGCCATTTATTCTAGTGATCTGTATTGGTCTTCAGGTCGAAACCAATAGCAGCAATGTCACGTAAGTTATCGCCCCACTTCTTATTTAAAGCTGTATTATAAGGCCGCTCTAATACTAGTCTAGCGGGAAGATGTTATTCCTAGAATGGATCTACAGAGTCGTTTGCCTTTAGGATTTGTATCGTAGAAGAAGGATTCCTACGAGTGGAAGAAGTTATTGATTACCTTATGCACATGTTTTAATATGCTGTTACAACAATGCCAGAAGCGTGGCATAGAATGGGAGAGGTTAGTCAACTGGAATCTCTAACCTGTTCGTATTATCGTGTATGACTTTGTTTGAAACTATATGCTATCTAACATTATGTTTTGGAGAACGTATGGGATTGTGAAGTATGATATGGAAGATTTTATCCTGGAGTATGAATACGTTACCATGATAGACGTCCTTGAGAGAAGGTCAACGGACTTGAATGAGAAGAATATTATACGGTAACAGTTTTGTGATCCTTAGTCACTTGAGTCAGAGGACTTTATGGTAGAGAATCTTCAGGAACTTTAAAAGTAATTACCATTATGCTGATGTATGATCTTTGCGCATGTGACGATGTTAGTCTTGTCCACTCCGTCTGTGTCATGTTGAATAAAATCGATGTACAGTCATCACCGACTTATGTACTGCCAGTACTTGCCCAGTTCACTAATTGTTGAAGTTCGTTGGAAGAATATTGTTGACATTCGTTCATTTTAACCATTCGCGTTTGAAGCTACCTCTTTACCAGTATAAACTGTACTCAACCATAAAACGAACACAACATAGCCCCAAAGAGTCACAGATTCATACGCTAAGGTCCAAGGTCTTCCCTGTCTCAGTAAAGAACAGAGTTTATATATATATATATTAATCTATCCTAAGAGGAAAACAGCATTAGCAAAAAACTTGCATACAAGAGAAAATACAAAGTTATTACATGGGTTAAATCATAAACGAATTATTCATCCCTGTTATTCTCTCGCTCTGACCGCTGTGCTCACAGACAACATGCGCACTCTTACCTAATCGTTGCTGTTCATAACATTTGGAACAAATTGTTCAGTCACTCACAGACCATCCAAGTTTGAGTTTACTGGCAAGTCAAACCCCAGTTTCTCCAAAGACTAATTAATCAAAATGTTGGGAAACGTTTGTCTCACTGTTGTAATAGGAGGCTGATGAAGGTCACTTCAATTTTTGTCCAGTTAGGAAAGTACTTATGATATCTAATGTTCACAGGGTACAATAGCTTGGAACTTCACTCGTTAAGTTGAATGTCAGGTACATAAATCGGTTTAGGATAAATCTCCTTCACAACACAATGGTTGTTCTATGGGAAGTGTCAAATGTTATTTCAGTCGCCACCACAGGCGAAGTACATATGAACTTGAGAAAAGAATCTGGATATTCTATCAGTCCAGTTACCATTTATTCTTAATATTACTTTTGGGCCAGTACTCTGTCGTTTTTCTGGGTGTAAAACACGAGGCCAGACAGGTCACTTGCAAAACCCGGTAATTATATTCAGAATGTTCTTTTAGAAAAATTCTTCTCAGTTACATAGGTACTGAAAGCCGCTGGTAAGATTTAGGGTTTATGACCCAAAATACTGTATAGGGAAGAAAAGAACACATAAATACTCAACCCTAATAGTATATCAAATCCTACGCGTAAATAATATTCACTTCGGTTATTCAACTTGAATAGAAACCATAAGCTTAAAGCTAGTCTCATCGTTAAAACTTCCGTGAAATAAATTCTAGTCATTTAAAAGAAACCCATCATCATGAATTAGACATACATAAAATATATTTCGTCAATACTCATGTGTCATCAGTGCATTTACTTAGTTAGTTAAATTATTCTCTTACTGGTTACTAGCAGTTTAATCAAATTTATTAATAGCCGAATGAATTTAGCTAGAAATATAATTTATTTGCTCTCCACTGTAACGCAGTATCTTTAGAGAATACAACTGAATTATCATTTAATCTCTCTACACAGAAATTAACTAGTGCAATAAAATAGGTGATTTACCACTTAAATCACTCAACATTACTAGATATATAATATTACCTCCAAACAGAACTACGGGCGATCACAACGAAACTAGAATTAATCACTTATATCGGTATTCTAGAAGCTCGGCAAAATTGTCGAGAAAACTAAGAACTTCGCTATACACGCTTATTCTCTAGCACGAAGCGATCCGTCTACTGCAACTTAGGAGTACTAAATGAATGCAGTGTAACTACTCTGGTATAATATCTGAAAACAGACAAAGGATGCACGCTATTTTCGAAAACCCGAAATCAGCGTCCCGTCTTAACACTTCACATTAACTCAGGCGACGGCAATAAAACTGCCATTGCTCGTTCTAACATCTGCCGCTACCTCTGGTCATTCCCGAGCGATGCATGTTGGCGCCTCTCACACCCATCACCGAGAAACTTAACCGTAGAAGCTTCGAGTCAGATGAAAATGTTAGACGATTGTCTGCCATCATATGTCTGTCGAGAACGAATTTCACACTATTCGGTCTACTCAAGAACTTAGCTTAACAGCAATAAAAATGCGTTGCTACATAAGAAAAGAGACAGGCGAAGGTTTGAATGGGAGAGTTATATTTTCACAATCAAACGAATGCGAAAAAAAAAAGAAAAAGGATAAAAGAGCGATAATAAAGTAGAAGACACGGGTAGAATAGAGAAAAGATATAGAAATTTATGAATCATAAATCTCTCTGCGACACTGGGCTAGGGGATATCCAGAAAGTATCAGAAGATCTCGAAGACGGCCAGATATAGTGCTGCATTCCTCGTCATCGCACCATATTATAATGATTGAGCTGTTGACCGTTCCATTTGAATCCAGATTAGACGAGCTACACCCGTTCAAAGTGACCAAGTATAATGATCTAGAGACAAACTTTAGACACGACGGGTTCACTGCAAGAGTCATGGCTGTGGAGGTAGGTGCAAGAGGTCTAGTGGCTGCCTCAATGTATGATATACTGAAACCGTTAGGTTTGAAAGAAGAGTCAAGAACAAGGGCACTTAAGAGGTTCAGTGAAACTACGGAAAGGGCATCGTGCTGGCTGTTGAACAACGACAACGTGCTATGGAATTATGGACTGTAATTTATTTTTAACATTTAATTCAATCAATCAATACCCTTTAGCTCCCCAAGGAGCATAGGCCTTCAACAAACACATGCCAAGTCTTCCTGTCCTGTGCCATCCGCTCAAGTTCTTTCCATGTTTTCCTCATCATTTTCACCTCTGTTTCCAGTTCTCTTCTCCATGTGTTTTTTGGTCTACCTCTGCCTCTCTTCCCCTGGGGATTCCAGAAAAAGGACTGCCTTGTAATGCTATCAGCAGGTTTCGTCAATGTGTGTCCTATCCATCTTCTTCTCAACTCTTGTTCCACTGGCACTTGTCTGGTTCTTGTCATCAGTTCCACATTTGTGACTTTGTCATACCATTTCAGTCCATCTATTCTACGCAAGCACCCGATTATAAAAAGTCTGTAGCTTTTTGGTTGTTGTTTTTGTTGTTCTCCATGTCTCAGAGCCATACAGTAGGACTGACTTCAAAAGTCTATTTGGAATTGTGGACTGTAATTTATTTTTAACATTGGATTACTTTCACAATTTCCTCCAGCTGGCAGAAAACAGGGGTCAAGTTGAAAGCTGCAACCAATGTGGAGTGGGTTCAATTCTCTGCACAAGACAACAAGAGGCTGACACTTGGGAGTCATGACCTAAGTGGGCCCGTCCCCCTTAGAGTGCAAAGGAGGTTAAGGGGCCGAAACACTTGATCGACGGGGGAAGGTTTCTGATGATCAGATTGCCTCGATATTGTTGTATCGCTTTGTATAGAGTTTCCTATCATGTAACAAGTAGGACAGACCGCCTTATCCTTTTCTGTTTCTCGGAAATATTTAACAAGTAGCACAGACCGTCCTAACTTTTTCTTTTAATGAATTACGTCAGATGTAAGATTGCCTCAGACGGTCTCAAGCTGTGACGTTTTAATCCATGCTTTGCTGATTTTATTTTTTATTCACTAGCATTGCTAAATTATAGAAGTAAAGGTGGGCGTTCCTTTTTCTTCTGTTCACATAATTTCCTATAATAAACACTAATAAATGTGAGCCATATTTTAAGGATCATTCAGTGCGGAGCCCAGGTTTTTCACTCGTTATGTTCGCACCATGTCCATATTTCCGGTCCAGGTTTCATCTTGCCTTTCTTTAACAGATACAGCGACTAATGGTCGCCAGAAGAAGAAAATTTTAGGCACCCAGAAGATTCTAGACACCGGACAACAGACAAAAAAGTCAGAAGTAATGGGCGCTTCGAAGATTCTAAAATTTTCCGCCATATATGAGATGTGTGCTTGTCAAATCGGCCAATCAAACAACGAAGAATATGTGCTACATTCAAGTCCACCAAGAAAACAATAAAGAATATAAACTATATTCAAATCGACCAACACAAAAATCAAGAATACAAAGTATATTCCAGTCGATCAACTAAACGATGAAGAATACATTCTATATTCAAGCCTGCCAACTAAAAAATGAAGAATACATTCTATATTCAAGCCTGCCAACTAAAAAATGAAGAATACATTCTATATTCAAGCCTGCCAACTAAACATTGATGAACATTTGCGTAATCCAAGTCGATAAACGAAAAAGTGAAGAGTATAATCTGTCCCCAGACTTGATTATTGACGTCATCTAGATCCAGGAACATTCGACCTACACTATTTGCCCTAATATCGAGTGCGCTAGGGTATGTCTATAAACAAATCGGAATTAGAGGCAATATGAAACATTATTTACTCGCTGAGAACTAAACACAACAAAGCTTTGCTAGTTCGTGTTTCACTTTTGTCTACCGGTGAGTTAAAATTAAGATACGACCAAGAGAAAATTTGCCCCGTGTAGTTCCCGAGGGTCTCTGAAGAGACAAAAAAAGAACAGGACGGTTGTACCTTCAGGCATGTCGTACAAGGCGACTAAGATGAAGTTTTACATAGGGCTGGCAACTTCATGATGTAAAACAAAAGCCACAGAAACCACCGCTGCCGGAGCATGTGAATGTTTGGTGCAGGCTTCCTGCAAGGTAAAAGGTAAAGACAGTCCCATTGCAGATACTGCCTAGGGGAGTGAAGTGTTAGAGACCACTATACTAGGTCCAGCATCTGGAGTGCTAAATCCACAGCTAGATACCAGGCTCACATACAAAACACATGTTGAGTCTCTAATTGCAAAGGTCTCTAGAAGGCTGAACCTCATAAAGTGATTGGTAAGCACTGATTGGGGAGCCAATCAGTGCTCCCTACGACAACTGTACTTGGGATGCGTGCGCTCAGTTATGGATTACTCTCTACCCTTACAAGCCACTTCTAGCCCAACACTTAGACTGAAACTAGATCGCGCACAAAACCAGGCACTCTGATTCATCTGCGGAGGCTTGCGAACTACCCTGACCAGCGCATGTGAGATTTCAGACAATGTGGAGCCCCTAGAACTAAGGAGAGAGAAATCAGTTATATCAACGGCAGAAAGGTTCTTGCAAGCTGACAAGGATGACCCCTGCAAAAATATTATCAGCGACCACAACTCCAAGTACCGAATTTAAAAGACCTCCTTCGCTAGAAGGTATCAAGAACTTTCAGGGAAACACTACATACCAGAGACTCGACTGCCTACTCAAACTGTACCTGACTTACCGCCCACATATATCTAAAAAGACCAATAATACGTACAAACCTTCTGCAACTCGGAAATAAAACCTCATACTTACACTGCTGAAAACACTTGCCATGGAAACCATCTGCCAATATGAAGAAGATATTATCCATGCTTACACAGACGGATCAGCTTTTAAAGCAGCCATAAATGCTGGATAAGGGACCATAATCATCCCACCCAATACAGAATAATATAATAATAATAAATTCTTTAAGCACTAAACACGGCGCATAAGGCAGAAACCAGTGCTCTCCAGGTTGTTCGTTCTGACGCCACTCCTCTTAGCTCTTGCACATTATTTAGGCCCAACGTTCTTCCTTCTCTTATTATTGTTCTTCTGAGTGTTTCTTTTGGTCTTCCTTTTTTCCTCTTACCCTCAGGAACCCAAGTGAGCGCCTGTAGTGGTATTCTGTTGTTTTGCATTCGTAGGACATGACCGATATATGACCATCGTCTTTTCCTTATATAGTCGGAGACATATTTCTGCCTAGAGTCTTCTCTTATTTGTCGATTAGTCTTGAATTCTTTCCAACTGATGTTCATGAGTTTTCTAAGACATTTGTTCTCGAATGTATTCAGCTTGTTCTCCAATGATTTTGTTATTTTCCAACTCTCACAGCCGTATGTTAACACTGAGATAACATTTGAATTAAACAGACAAAGCTTGGTATGTATATTCAATGATCGTAATTTCCAAATGTTAGATAATCTATTGAAGGCGCTAGCTGCCAAAGCAATTCTAGTATGGATTTCTCTTGTTGTGTCACCATCCTGAGTCATTTTACTGCCTAAATAATTGAAACTTTCAACTTTCTGTAGTTTTTCCCCGTTCAAGATGATATCAAAGGTCTCGTTAGAAAAGTTCATAACTTTAGTTTTAGAGGCATTTATTTGGAGACCTATTTTAACCGAGAGATGACACAAATTATTTATTGCTTCTTGGGATTGTCTTGGTGTTGAACTTAAGAATGCTACATCATCTGCGAAATCCAGGTCCCCCAGGAATTTTCCATTTGTCCATTTTATACCTAATTGTTCATTGTGGGTATAGTTTCTCATAACCCAATCAATAGCTATTCCAAAAAGTAGTGGTGACATAATACAGCCTTGTTTCACCCCTGTTTCTACTGTAAACCATTCTGTATTCCCTTTATTTGTTCTAACACAACATCTTGCATTGTCATATAGCGCTTTGATTATATTCACATATTTTGTTGGAAAACCATAGATTGTAAGTATCTTCCACAATGATGGGCGGTGTAGACTATCAAAGGCTTTTTGAAAGAAGAACCCATCTAAATTGCAGGCCCCTGTGGTACCTGGTGCACAAACTACAAAGCCGAAGTAGTCGTCATTCAGAAAACCCTAACTAGAATCTTTGAACGCTTTGAATCAAACGAAATATAACCAAATGATGTAGTATTCTCAGACTTGCAGGCTGCCCTCTTAGCAAAAGAAAACCGAAAAACCCACTCAATCAGTACTATGGAGAAGGTTCAAGAAACATGCCACAAAATTATGAACTTGTATAGAACAGAAATCTACATGCAATGGATACCTGGCCACATAAATATCACAATGAATGAAGTAGCTGATAGATCGGCAAAGAAGGGAGCAAAAATGCCACACATTGACCAACCATTGAATATGTTAACAGTAAAACATCAAAAGCAACTGTAAAGAAGATTGGCTGAACACTTGGGCACAGGCTAAAACAGGAAGAAGACTCTTCATACACCTGACACCCAAATAAGGAAGATGCTATCAACCATATCGAACGAAGATATCAAACCAAAATTTTCAGATTGAGAACATGTCACTCTACACTAAATGGCCACAGAAACATAATGTGTTCACAAAATGTAGCAAATTTAAGACACTGCTCAAACCTGTTGGAGACAGTAGAACATCATCTACTTCTGTGCCCAGCAGTTCAGGGAATGAGACAACTCCTACCACACAACCAGTCCATAGACAATACACTTTATAGCAACCCGGAACAGCTTTTACGAACTGCGCAGTGGGACCCAAAGATGCAGCAATAGAGAATGCAGTCAGCGACCCATAGCTTGACTGCTTGCGTCAGGGTCAGCGAACCAGAGCTGACCAAGACCCTACTCCACCTCCACGTCGTGGTCCTGGAAACAGGCTGCATCACTGCAGTCTGGCTAAGAGAGTAGGGATCGAAGAGGGAAGGCAAACCCGGTCCCAAAAAATGCCGTGCTGAAGTCGGATGTGTCGGCAGAAAGGCGCAGATATCGCAGCTACGGCGTAAACAGACACAACGCAACCAACGTCCTTTTCAGGACGAACGAGGAAGAAGAAGAACTGCGCAGTACCACATAATGGCATCAAGGTCACCTGTGGTGGGTTTAGATGTTATGAATGTTGGTGTTATGTTGATTGGGTAACTGAGTGAGGTCAAGCTGTGACGGCCCCTGAGTATAACAATTGAAGAGGTGTGTTCTCAGAGAACCTTTCTGCTACCACCCTAAGATCTCACTCAGACTTATTTTTGACTAGTATGTTTGATGGCTACGTCTAATGTCTAGGGTATTGAAATTGTGGTGTGATGGTGAACCACTACACAAAACACTCACAAATACTTAAAGTCTATGATCAACTCGACTAACACTGGGTTTTAAGTTTTGATATTTAAAATTATTTTTTACAATTTTATTAGTCCTGAACCTAATATTCTTTTGGTCAGGACTGTAAAATCAAATGAAATCAATATATATATATATATATATATATACAGATATTCAAGTTAATTAAACCAAAAAGGACGATTGTCCATACATATACTTTAAAATCTAATAATGTTGTTACTAAACCTATATTACTTCTTAAATAGTGCTGGATGGAGGGTCGGGTTGTTTACATCATACCCGGTCTTTTATTTCACAAAGTTTATTTTCTCGTTATACATGAGTATTGGTAAAAAAGTTTTTATTACAAGTACAGTTCAATTTTTAATTTGGTGGAGAAGTTGATGAATTTCCACAGGCCAGGTCTGATGTACTTATCTGGCCTGTGACGATAGAAGATAGTTGTCTTTCCGGCCAACGGCCACTGCCTCACTTGCTCTGAGGTAATATGATAGGCAGCGTGTATCAATATTGCTACTCCAGTGGTAGGAAGCTTGTACCACTAGAGACACATCCACTCTCAGACAGAGTCGTTCACTTCAGAACATCTGGCACTAGCACAGTGCCAGACAAAGAAACCCTGCAACATGAAAATTATGTTCGGTCTTAACACAATATCTAATCCACCAATTTTACAAACAATAATATATTTAAAACAAAAGACCTGGGTCATATCTCTCTGACCAACCCCAGCTCATCCACATAAATGATGTAACAAGTAGCACCAGTTTCACATTCCTCTCCCCTAATGGCTGCACTGCATCTGCAATATTATCATTAATCTCTTTTTTCCATACAATAAGGTGGGTGATATGTTTCCACCTGACCACCTAAGAAAACATGTGTATTCTACATCTCTGGTAATTTGTTATAAGATAAACCAACCACTAGGCCCTGCAAAAGTCAGCTAGGGACCTGTGTACTTACTGTCGTATGGCAGTATCTTTCACTCACATTTTTAAATAAAATATTTAATAATTTCTGTCTTACCACAAATTCAAGAAAAACACCACAGGTACGTTGATTTGGCGCAACTTCAGACGTGCTGCTGGCTGGACTATGACGCCCTCTTATGCTTTACTTTAAGATATATATATAATAATAAGGCACGTCACACTTCACAGACTCTCAATCGTCCTGCTTCAGGGACAGAATTAATGCAAATGGCGTCGAGCCGTCAAATTTTCCAGTAATATTAAATGTGTTGGCCAATGAGATCGGACGATTTCCAATTCTGACTTGAATTTGAAAAATAAAGCCAAAATTACAGCCCAATTTCGGGGTACCTCTGTCGGTCGGTCCGTCCGATCTTGGCAGCACAAGGTAAAAATAGATCTGCTTTTTGGACTAACAAATTTGCCTCTCACTTACTCCTAGATTTCCCCCCTTTTGACTGTGACCCTCCCTCTTCTGCTTCTTTTCAACAACGCGTGCAAAAAAGTGTCACCGATAGTGAATGCAAAATCGAGGATCTGTTCGTCAATGCGTCTGTGACTATCTAGTATTATGACCATATCTTTATTATTTTTGGGGGGAATTTGTATCTTAAAACATATTATTACTCAGAAGAAGATATTCTATCTAAATAAACAAGTTTTATGGTCATGATTATATTAAGCGGCATGCCTGTGGCGTTTTCGCCTTTTATTCAAACCTGCCTAACAATACTACGCGCGTTCGCTTACAAATTTGTGTTGTTTCAAACCAACACTTGTTAAAGTATCACTTGTCTGTCGCTCCTCTCTCCCTCCCTCCAGATGAAAACCGGATTGATCTAGTCCCAATGCTCTAAATAGTCTCAAGGACGTTAGGGAAAGATAGTATTATTTATTCGTCGTTACTGTCTAACAATACCCGATGCGTTTGCAGGCGGGGCGAAGACGAAACCTCACAACTCCACTAATTTTTATTTCTCCATTATTTTGACTTTATACTCTATATTCTTTAAGTTATAAAGATGGGTTATTTGAACTGTTGTCCGTACAGATTTCGTTTTACGACATCACCAAAAGTTGATGCTCAATGACAGTGGATCAAAGTCAGGTCAAGTCAAGTCTATGCAAGCATCCAGTTATGAAAGCGTCTCAACTGAATTGTTCAAAAGCCTGTAAGAAGATAAATGGTGGCAAGATGCATCTCTATGGCACTACAGTTTCTACCTCAGACGGTTCTGTAAGATTCCCTTCATGAAGAATCATGCATGTCATGTCTTCATATATTTTCTTTATTCAGTGGGAATATAAATCCTCATCCAAGCAATTTAACAGAAAACAACACAGAAAAATAAGGTATTAAAGAATTCAGTATTCATTTTGAAAGCTGATGACGAGTTGCCTAGCATGACGCAATAGGTACACGTTACATCGCCGCGTGGATATGCCCATGATTCTTGTGTCTATCTCTGATGTCCACGTAGTGGTCGCCGACGACATGCAGACATTCACGTTGTAGCAAGTCTAAAAATAACCCCGACTTTTATTTCACTTTGAACCTTTCAGGAATGAAAATGTCTTTATTGATCAGTCAATGACCTTGGCGCAATGAAGGCAATGAAGACAAGTTTAACTATGTACACGTTTTTACAAATGGAAAACAATAAAGGTCATCAGAGAAAGAGTTTTCTCTTCCACTACAGTCGATACATGTTCATGATGTTGAAGCTTTCAAAGCAGACATTGACACATGAGTTGAAATATTTATTTATAAATTGTTGTGTAAAGTATGGGAGGGAGACGAGATATTAGCAGACTGGAATGAAGGGTGCAGGTTAAAACTACCAAAGAAAGGAGATTTGATAGAGTGGAAAAATTACAGAAGGCAGTATTACCTAATACATACTTTCTGAGGGCAGGAAAGTCAGCACACCCTAAACCGAGTAAACCAGGTAGCAGTTTACCATCTCTTCTTGACTGTGCAAACGACTGGGAGATGGCGGTAGACCTACCTGGACAAGGGGCATATCCAGAGAGTATCAGAAAATCGCGGAAACAGCCGGATATAGTGCTTCATTCTTCAGCATCGCTTCAGGTTATACTGATTGAACTGACCGTGCCATTTGAATCCAGATTGGACGAGCAACATTCGTTCAAAGCGGCCAAGTATAATGATCTGGCCGCGGATCTGAGACACGATGGGTTCACTGCAAGGGTCATGGCTGTTGAGGTGGGCGCAAGAGAGCTCGTGACTGCATCAGTGTATGATTTATTGGGGCTGAGGGGACAATCGAGAA
Organism: Oreohelix idahoensis; assembly: GCA_024509875.1. Taxonomy (NCBI): domain Eukaryota; kingdom Metazoa; phylum Mollusca; class Gastropoda; order Stylommatophora; family Oreohelicidae; genus Oreohelix; species Oreohelix idahoensis. The sequence continues at coordinate 611,334 of JAMPIV010019419.1, read as the reverse complement.
CAACGGCACTGAAGAGGCTTAGTGAAACTGCCGAAAAGGCATCAGGCTGGCTGTGGAACAACCGCAATGGGCTATGGAAAGCGTGACAGTAAACTCTGCGGTACAGAAAACACCAGGAATTTTTCTAAGTCCACAGTACGTTGAGTTTTTCATTGTACTGATGAAGGGTTGTGACTGACGAGCAACAGGCGGTGTATATTATAAGAGGTGTTAGGCACAGAATTTCAGTTGCTAGCGCGCAGTGGCTAGCATCGTCGGCTTCGCGCAGGTGTGTCCGTTTCTGTCCCTAGTTGTGTGCGACGGAACGAACGGAGTAATTTGTCTTCTCTTTGTTACTTTCACAATTGCCTCCACGGCTGGCGGAGTTGTGGATTTTAAAGTTGCTACCAAAGTGAAATGGGTTCATTTTCGATACAAGACAACAGGAGGCTGAGACACTTGGGAGTCATGACCCAAGTGGGCCCTCCCCCCTTAGAGTGTAAAGGAGTATACTGGGCCGAAAAACTTGTCGGATGGGGGGACTGCTTCTGATGATCAGATTGCCTCCTGTTGTATCGCTCTGTAAAGAGTTTCCTATCATCATCATATAAGTGTCAAGAGAAACATTAAACATTAAAGTTAATTGCTTATCCATTACAGGACGTGGCAATCAACCCCAGCTTTTATTGGCTGTTTGTGATTTTTCTAGGCAATTTTTTTCATTCAGTAGTTTGCCATTGCTTTCTGAACGGTACGGCGCTTATACCATTGTTAAAAATCCACACAAAGCGATTTGCTACCAAACCGCCTGCAGCAGGTTTCGAACCTGGTATATCTGGATTATGAGACTGCGTTCATATCCATTAGGCCACAGACGCCGACATTAAACATTAGGAGACGATAAACAGACATCCGAGAGAAGAACAAACAGGTGTTTGAAAAAGGGAAAAAATAGGTCACGTGCAGACCAGACAGTCACCTGCACATAAAGGTAGGACATAGTTTATAACTGAACCCATCACTTACATTGAATTTGTGGACTATGAAAGTGTAAATAGAGAACCACATTTGAAAGTGACAAGGCACCTTAAAAACCCCCTTCACTTTATTATGCTAATAAATAAAACATGTGAAGTTATGAATACAGAACTCGCCGTGGATGATCTCTTATAGAGTCATTTGAGGATAGAAATGGAGTTCGACAGAGATGCCTGTTGTTATCATTTCTCTTCTTACTGGCTATAGACTGATTTATAAACGCAACAACATCAACCAACAGAAATAAAATTCAGTAGACTCTGACAAAACAGCTCATCAATTCGGATGTTGGCGATGACATGATGACACCCAATTTTGCTGATGATACTTCTGGTCCACAACGGTAACCAGTTGCAAGAAAAAAATAGAAATCAATTCAACACAAATATAAGAATCTTCAACTCAAAAGTCAAGACAGTATTAATGTTTAGTTCTACAACATGATAAAACAACAAACATGATGTTACGCCTTCAAAAACAAAGTGTTCTTGCGCATTATAGAATGATTACAATTGTATGACAAAATCAACAGTTGAAGGACAGAACCAGACAAATACAAGTGGAACAAGAAGTAAGGAACTAGCGATGGTAGCCGATAGGACACACGTTGAGGAATGCAGTTGATAGCATTCGTTGCAAAGCAATTCTTGCTGTGGATCATAAGTGAATGAGAAACACAGGAAGACCAATCAACACACGGAGACTGGAACTGGATACGTGGCTTAAAAGAAGGCATGGGAAAAAGTTGAATAGATGGCACATAATAGGAAGGCTTGGTGTAAAGTTATGTAAGGTCTCTACTGCACAGGAAGTTGAAGGATGATGAAGAAACGAATACCTGATACAGCAAATATTGTTCTCTCATCTGTGTTTTTGCTCTGTCTGAACACATCACTATGTGTTGTTCTAGTCTTGTATAGTCAATTTAGACTAGTTTGGATATACTACTTATATAGTTCCGTCTATCTGAACACTTCACCATGTGTTGTTCTAGTCCTATAACAGTCAATTTAGACTAGTTGGCATATACTACAATTCAAGTTCGTCCATCTCACCACTTCACTCTGCGTTGTTATATTAATGGTCAATATAGACTAGTTATCTCTTCATCGCCAACAGAGTGGAGTAAAGGAATAATTGTCAAATTGCCCAAGAAGGGCGACCTTGCAGATTGGTGAAAGATGTGCTTATCTGACACGCAAGGACACGAGGACGAGCCTATGGGTAAAAAGTGATTCTAGGGCTGTCAGGGCGTTAAGGGAATATCCCTGGCCGCATAAGTGCCTGCAATATATTCATTATAATAAAAGAGCCGACTATTCTATACTTATACCGAGGGAGGCTTTGACTGGTGTGGTAGGTGCGAGTTAGGAACTTTGTAAGACTTTCGTAAGGTATGAAGAGACATTGAGTACACGAACGTGTGATGGTATGCCCGCCTTATCAAGCAGACATTATTTTTTGACAGTCACAGTGAGTATTGGGAGTTATCGCTCGCTCGAGACAACAGAGGGCCAGTGGGGTGGTCCAATAGGTAATTAAGAGTTGTGAGCAGGGGGACGTTTTACCTTTCTACACGTGGAGAAGATCTGGTAAGTAAAGCAGAAGAGAGACATTTGCACTAGGCGTAACGATGCGAACACGCGGGCCATGGGACACTATCAAGCACGATTCAGAGACGTGTATGGTAGAAGAGTGTGGTATGAATAATATTAATTTAAAGGGGACTTAATGTGTAGCTGGGTACTTTGAGAACTTGTGGATGCATTCGTGTGGAAGGTATCGTGTAATCTCGTAGAAATAATTGATGGGTAGTGTTTAACAAGATTGTACCTTGTAACTGTTGCTACCGGTCCTAGAACATATAAGACTCCGTCGAGTCCATTCCTTAATAGTTACTGGGTACAGTAAGGGTGAGATGTACTAACGTTTTAAAGTTCATAGGTGTTATTAGATTATTAGAGTGGATGCAGTGTTAAATGTAAGCCCACCTAAACCAACCGTGGGCAGCTAACCCCGATCAAACCAATTTACCGCCCCGAAGCCAGTTACAAACCAATCCACAATACTTTACAAGCGTACTGTGTTGACACTCACATCACATAGAACGACGTCTATACAGACTACTCTAATAAATGGACGTACAGTGGCAGTTATACTTTGAATTTTACCAAAAACTGTATGTATATTCCTTTCACTAGATCCTAGATATCCACGCACGCAGCGAACTATTTTCAGAGAGTGCCCATCCCAGGAATAGCGACCAATTTCCAGCACCCACATGCCGCCGATCACAAAGTTGGCCAGTTACTACAATTTAAAGGGTAGGACCAAAGTAACAGCTCAATTGCACGAATGTATTTTCCATGTACAAGCATTGATGTGTACAGTAGTTGAAGTACCTACTTAGTGGGAGGATAACCATCACAGTGCGTTCTTCAAGCTCAGGCGTTGTTGTTTGTGTCATCATACACTTCAAGTTTTTAAGTGTTTGTGTACACATCTAATGGAGTGAGCGATCCATAACACTTAGAATAGGTAAACACATTTAGTATCCCAACAGCAAAATTATCCGCTTTTTTAACGCGTCTGTCTAAACAAAAGCAATGTAGATTCCCCCACACCCATATCCCGAGTCGAATGTAATACACAGCTCACACCCGGTTTACCTCACAAGAAATGCTTTTTTTTTTGTACTCCGAGCGCCCTGCCTAGTAATCTTGGCAATCACGGTGGCAGTTGGGGGTGAGGGATCTGTTCCAGGGCCTACGCACGAAATCTTAACTTCTGAGTGTGTGCTTTGCATTGAAACGAGTATCCTCACCCACTTCTGTGGGCATGCGTCGGCATGTTGCAGTCAATGCAACCGTATTCCACATCTAGAGGAGAAGACATACACTTGGGTCGAGGATATCTATGGACCACGGAGTGATAGCTTCAGGGCCGAGCACCACTTTGATTATCAGGCAAAACTCATAGGACCTATGGGATCTGTGGGCTAAAAAACTGAGAATATAGCCTTTACTGTGACCCTACGAGTCCCCTGACAACAAGAAGTTGTTGTAGACGCTGGTCCTAGCATCGCAGTAACTAATTAATATTAGAGGAATCAAGAATCCGGGTACGTACTGAAGCACAATTACATAACCAAACACGCTGATGTTACAGGCCGCGGTAATGAGTTCGTGCGTGTTAAGGGCCAACATCAGAGTCAATACTTCGATGATAATCAAGTTAAACAAGCCAGTATGAATGTCCCACTCCGCTATGTGTTATAATACAGACAACGTGCCTCTCTATGCAAATTACCAGCAATTATTTCCTCAACTAGAACCAGTAAGTCAATACGAATGTAGTCATAAAGGGACACTAAAATTTGGCACGAGTTACCCATGCAGTTTATAACTCCTCAGACTGCTCGACAAGATAATATTGTTCCAAGGTGAGTTACGGCAAGCAAATCTCGGGCTCCAAAGCCTCAATGGAGTTTGTTACTGTGAACCACACACAATACAGGTGACAATAATATTATGCAATTCACGATATCAAAATTTCAATGCAAAAAAGTGAAATCAAAAAATGTCCAATGCATTAGTAGACCACACTTCCAATAAAAGAATAATAAAGCAAAGTTACTGGGTAAGGAGCTGCTTTCGTAAGTAGGAAACGTTATGTCCTAACAAATCTCCTTAGTCATGCCGTCAGACCTCCCGGCAGTTCCTATTTTTAGGTAATAAAAGAAGGTTGATCATGGATCGTCAACTGGCAGCATTCATACAGGCATCGATAAAAATTAACAAGAGATTATGTCACTTGTCAAACAGTGTGTGGCATCTGGGTATGGTTTGTATCCCGCAAAAATGACGTATATATTAAATTTAGGTTCCTATGCCAATGCGGACCTATGTAATATGGGCAAAATCCATTATAGAAAAAATTGGAACCCTACCTCTAGTACGTTTTGCCAAGAAACAGGGGGGGGGATGGAGCTTGGTCCAATGACTAAGTGAATAATGGGGCATGTCCGACTAATCAAAGTGTAATTCTGTGGCCATGACATATTAATCTCAGCCAAGACAAAACTGAGTGAACTAAACGAGGGCGGTATGTGCTTTACCATGTATATCCACGTCTAGAAGCATATGGATCCAAGAGGGAAGGGGACACGGCCATTGTATTAAGTTCAAATGATGATCCTAGAGATTTGTATCAGGAGCCAACGACCTGGCACGAAAAGGTATTATTTCATACTAGATTTGTTAAAAAGCAAGCCTGCATTGCCTTTTACACGTGTGGTTGGTGGCATTAATTTATATCGCGAGGCGACGTGGTAGTATTGCATGCCTTCCTCCGTACATCTCTCTCTCTCTCTTCTAAGCCCGTCTGTCTTTTCGTTTACGTAGTGCGTAAAATGACATTAATGGAATATTAAATCTAGGTCATTACGCAGTGTGTCTATCACAAGGTTTTCTAAGAAACACAGTACCAGTTTTATTTTTAGAAACGCGTGTATTTGATGCAGTAGGCTTTACTAGCAAACGTGAAAGCGTTACAATTATGCAGACGAAGTAGAAAAAGGGGATTTCTTGTTTAGCTAGTATGACGTTCTATAATACAGGCGTACGCTATTGTGACCGCACTGTTCTTTTACCATTCTTCTTTCCTTTTATTGAATTAATTCGTTAGGCTTTACATTTACTTTCTGATTTAGATATGTGGATTAGAATTTCTCACGACAAAGACAAAACCGATAGACTGTATAAGTATGGCCAGCAGGTTGGCCTGAACATCAATTTGAAGAAGACAGAGGTCATGACACTAAATGTGGGCAATCCTGAGCCAATAACAGTAAGGAACCAGAAGTTAGAACAGACAGACACATTTACTTACCTAGGAAGCATAGTAACACCTGACGGCGGAACAAGCAAGGACATTAACAACAAAATGAATAAAGCGAGAACAGCCTTTGCTGTTCTCAACAACATTTGGAAGTCTTCCCAGTACAGCACAAACACCAAATTAAGACTGTATGAGAGCTGTGTACTTTCTGTGCTTCTCTATGGTGCGGAATGTTGGAGAGTAACAGAGAAGGAAATGTCGAAACTGTCCTCCTTCCACACAATCTGCCTAAGGAAAATTCTCCCAATCTTTTGGCCAAACACCATCAGCAACCAAGAACTACTTATTCGGAGTAACCAGGAGGACATGCACACCATCATAGCTGGCAGACGCTGGAGTTGGGTTGGCCACGTCCTCAGAAGGGACCCTGATACCATCACAAGAACAGCTATGCTATGGACCTCCGAGGGAAAGCGAAAGAGAGGCCGACCAAAAACAACTTGGCGGAGACATGTGGAAGCTGAGATGCAAGGAATGAACCACAGTTGGGGCACTGTACGAAGGATGGCCGCCGACCGAGCAAAGTGGAATCAATTTGTTGCTGCCCTACAAGACGCCACCAGGCGTGATGGCCGCTGACTGCTTTGACGGTTGGTGGTTATGGATCAAAGAAGAAGAAGAAGATAGACTAGTTAGTATATACTACATATAAAAGTTCCGTCCATCTGACCACTTCCATATGTGTTGTTGTATTAGTGGTCAATATAGACTAGTTGGTACATACTACATATCTAGTTCCGTCCATAGAGCATGCCTACTGTAACAGCATTTAAAGTTACTCACATCTTTGCATAAAGTAAAACAAATACTCTGCGATGAATTAAGCTTACGTACTCATGAAATCAACTGTGTTGAAGCAGTCTGACAGTAATCAATACAATTTCACTAGATGGTCAATTCGATATAGTAATAAGTTAGCTTTCAGCTTTTGTACATCAGTTTAATATGTTTACTACACGCAATCAAGATTCCTCTTCATACAAAATTTCATTTTGTCTCCACATGAACTGGTCGAGGGCTCGCAGTCTTCTCCCTCTAACAGTAATAAGTAGGTGATGTACTTGTGCCAATCGCAAGTCCTCTCCCCCCCCCCCCCCCCCACCTCCCCCTGCTACTTACACTCATACAATTTTCTGCCTTTCTCCTAGTCACGCCACACTCATTTCCTTTACTTTAATTTGATACCTGCCCCTACTGAACCTCACTCTAAGTCATGTTGACGCAGCAATTTTGCTTTGCCATAACAATCTTACAAGTGCATTCTATTATATTGCTATTATCCTTATCTCCCTTTAACAATTATCTCCCGTAAACACTTACTTAACGCTGTAACAGTACACCGTACTGCCCACAGACATATTATTTAATAACCCATTGATGAAATGCTGAATATCAAAACAATAAACAAAACATTCGACATAAAAGAACTAAATTTCTTGTACCTTATAATACTTGCAGTAAACTTAATTCTTCCAACATAAATCCAAGGAAAGTCTGAAGAGTGAGAATAAAATTTGCAGACGTCACATAAGAAAGAAGTTCGAACAACAGCTGTGAAAAACACAATACAGTAGAACTCCATTTATCCGAACCCCATGGGACCGAGCATCGTTCGGATAATCAAATGTTCGGATAATTGGATTACATTATGTATCGAGTACATGTACACATATTTCTAAAAATAATTAACCATCACAAGGAAAATACATTATAAAACATATTTTCTTGTACTGTAACAATAATACCCACACTGTATTAGATCACTTTATCACCAAAATCTTTCATTACACTGCAGTGCATGTACTACTTGTACAGTATTATTTATTTAAAAAAAAAAAAAGAGAAATATTTTCAAAATAACATTACAAACGATTCAAAACCAGGCACAACTTACGTATACATGTACTTGCACAGATGTAGCCCACTATTTAAAATAATGAGGAATCCTCTTTTGCACCAAACTGGATAGTCTCCTTTTGGCTGCTAAGTCCCGCATTCTCTTCAACAGCAGAAGCTGTGTAGGACAGCTGTCATCTTCTTGCTCGTACCAAACCATCGCTGTTTCTAGTGCTATAAAGGCCTCTTCAAGACTTGGTCGACGTTTTGGGTTTTCTTCATAATTTACAAGTACATCATGTACTTCTGAGGAGTCTTCATCATCGGTCACTATATGCATTTGGTTTTCTTCTTGCACAAAAGACAACATTTCTTCGTCATTAAAAAACTGAAAACCAGAATCATTATCATCTTCTAGCCACAAGTGTGCATCATCTTTGTCACAGTCCGAAAATCCAAGCATTGCTTGAAACAGTTCCACAACTTCATTTATACAATCATCATTTGTGTCCACTGCAGTAGTTTCATTGCCTCCTTTTTTCCCAAGCCTTGTTGAGATTATCTTGTGACAGGGTGGTCCAAGCATCAGCTAACATATAGCAGCAGTATTAAGCTTTTTGGAAAACGCCACCACAGTTTTTCATCTTCAACAACAATAAACGACGCAGGACTTCCTTCTTGTACATCTTTTTAAGCTTTGCTATAACACCCTGATCCATTGGTTGAATCAGTGCTGTTACATTGGGAGGCAGAAAAAATTACTTTAAAATTTGCATCAACTGCCTTCAATGTATCCGTCTCTGGATGAGATGGTGCATTGTCCAGTAGAAGAATTAATTTTCCAGTTTTCTTTTCTTGTTCTCTCAAACTCTTCACATTTGGGATGAACTGATTTGTATACCAATCAAGAAATATTTCACTATTCATCCAAGCACTCTTCTGTGCTTTGTAGCACAATGGGAGACATGTCACATTCTTGAAAGAGCGTGGTTTTTTGGCTTTGCCGATCATTAGCACCGGTAAACGATGACTTTCACTGCAATTCATGGCTACCAAAATTGTTACTCTCTCTTTGCACTTTTTAAACCAAGGGGCAGGTGCTTCGCGCTGAGATGCAAGTGATTTTTGAGGCAATGATTTCCAGTATAATCCAGTCTCATCGGCAACACATCATCGAGTGAATATTTCTTCTTCCAAAAAAGCCAAGAATGTTTCAAAATTTTTCAGCGGTAGTTGCATCGCTGATATAAAGATTCCCCTTGAATCTCCAATTCTCGTATGCCATGACGAGATTTAAAGTTTCTTTAACCATCCCTGCTAGCCTTGAGGTAGGAGATGACCGTCAAGTTGATTGTTGAACTGAAGTGCCTTTTCACACAATAAGAGAGCCAGAGATAGGTGCTTCACAAACCATGTAAACAAAGCCTCTTCCAATTTCAAATCTTTCGGGTTTTACGTTTCTTCTATCGAAATTTTCACTATAATAAATCGATGCAAAACTCATAATTTTATCCTTGTTAATTTTGATGTCAGAGACGGTAGCTTTCCCAACATTGAAAATCCTCGCAAGTGAAGACACAGTTTCACCTTTTCCTAGTCTCTTGATAATTTCTGTTTTCGTTTCAATTGGCAAAACATTGCGGTTCCTTTTATATGCTTTAGGCCTACTGGAAGATGCCATATCGCACAGAGAAATACTTGTACACCAAAATTATTCTGCTGTAGTAGCAGACAAAATTATTTTAAGTTGAACTGTCTGTTTAGTCAGTGTTCTGCCTAGAACGCACAACTACACTGGATTGGTAAACCAGATATTAACTGACTTTATGATCTAACTGCCTTCCTGTACGTAAGCGACCGACCATTAGCCCATCCCATCCTCTACAAATTGTTCGCACACATTTGAAGCTTGCCGCATCAAAATATTCAGAAATGTAGTCTAACGTGAAAAAACTGTTCGGATAATTGGGTGTTCAGGGTTCGCTGTTTATTGTCGGATAAAAAAAATACTTGCATTTATTGACTCCACAACAACTTTACTTTGTAAAATATGAAATATTAAGAACTTCAAAGTAAAGTAGGACGGAGCTAGAAAAATAAAAAAAAATTACTTGCTTTTCTATTTATCTATCTTTTTTTTTAAAATTGTTTGGTAAAATCTCTGGGGTTTTTTTTTCTGTAAACCTCACTAATGTAAAGTAATATAAAAGAGGTTTTCTGCAACAGCTCAGCATTAGTGAGAAAACTGGAAAGACAGGCAGACAAATTATAAACACTGTTATTGGAATTTCAACTCAAGGTTAAGATGACATGAATCCAAACTTAGACAATGGAATAACCTGAAATGTCAAGGTAAACTAGTTTATATCGGGACTGTGAAAGTGTATATACTTGAAATAACTTAACACTGAAAGATCATTAATGAAAAACATTACCTTGGGCAATTTTCAAAGAAGAAACAAAAAATCTTAAAAATGTATTGTCACTTTGGTTGTTGTCAGCCCGTGTTATTGTCGGATGTCTGTTGAGCCAAGTGTGTCACTTTGGTGGCTGTCAGCCCGTGTTATTGTCGGATGTATGTTGAGCCAAGTGTGTCACTTTGGTTGCTGTCAGCCCGTGTTATTGTCAGATGTCTGTTGAGCCAAGTGTGTCACTTTGGTTGCTGTCAGCCCGTGTTATTGTCGGATGTATGTTGAGCCAAGTGTGTCACTTTGGTTGCTGTCAGCCCGTGTTATTGTCGGATGTCTGTTGAGCCAAGTGTGTCACTTTGGTTGCTGTCAGCCCGTGTTATTGTCGGATGTCTGTTGAGCCAAGTGTGTCACTTTGGTTGCTGTCAGCCCGTGTTATTGTCGGATGTCTGTTGAGCCAAGTGTGTCACTTTGGTTGCTGTCAGCCCATGTTATTGTCGGATGTCTGTTGAGCCAAGTGTGTCACTTTGGTTGCTGTCAGCCCGTGTTATTGTCGGATGTCTGTTATGTTGTCTATCCATCTTCCTCTTGGTCTTCTCTATGCACTGGAACCAGATCTTCTAGTGTTGTAGGCGCGTAGTGGTAAATTACCGGGCGTCATTCTCATGAGATGACCAAACCACTTGATTTTCTGTGCCTCTATATTCTTGATGCAGGATGTCGTGCCTACAATTTTTCTGACGTAATCATTTCTCATTGTGCCTTTCCTAGTAAAACATTAATGGCTTTTTTTAAACATCTCATCTCACAGGATGGGATTTTCCACTCCTGTTCTACGGTCAGAGACGATATTTGACGCTGATCGCAAAGAGTTGGTAAGAATAGACTATTTATCAGCTGTCGCTTAGTTTCTATACTGATATTCTGATGTTTGATTAGTGGTTACAGTTGGTGAGTCACTGCACTGGCTTTTTGACATTTTGTTTCAATTTATATGCCAAGTCGACAGAAGAATGGTCAAGTGTTTAGTGAACTTAAGAGTCAACATGAATCTATGCTTTGATACTTAGAAAATCATTGAAGCCCTAATGTAGTCAGAAGGAGACTTTATACAATGTTCCCTGAAAACTGAACGAGAGGTCTACGAAATAAAACAGAAGATTATAAATGTAGA